>APFE030322574.1:0-11411 GCA_000404065.3 Pinus taeda
TACTACACAAATTTTCTAAGGAAGGGTTTGAAAATGGAATTCATCAAACCTTGAAATGTAGAAGGTGCATTGGTAAGGCCAAAAGGCATGACCAAAAATTCATAATGACCCTCATGAGTTCTAAATGTTGTTTTTAGAATGTCTTTAGTCTTCATTTTGATTTTATGATATCCTGAACGAAGATCCAACTTGGTGGAGTAAATTGATCCATGAAATTCATCTAATAATTCATCAATGACAAGAATGGGAAATTTATCTTTTATAGTAAGCTTGTTGAGCTCCCTATAATCTAGACACATGCACCATGATCCATCCTTCTTGTGCACCAATACTACTGAGCAGAGAAAGAACTTCAACTAGGTTGAATTATGCCAACCTCTAGCATTTTTGCAACCATACGTTCAATTTCACTCTTTTGGGCATAGGGACATCTGTACGGCCTGATGTTTGGAGGAACACTTCCTGGAATCAAATGAATAGCATGATCATGATCACGAATAGGTGGGATACCTTTGGGAGTCTCAAATACCTTGGAATGATTGTCCAAGACCTTTTGGAGATCTGGAGAAATAGATGATTTCGATGTGGGAATATCTAGTGAACATAATTGTGCAATTACACCTCATTTTTCCTTCTTTAGAAGGTTTGTCATATTGTTAGAGCTTATTGTCTTTCCCGGTTTGCCTACAATACCCCTTCATTCAAATTCCTTTCCTTCCACACAAAATTTCATGAAAAGTTCTTGAAAATTAAAAGCTATTGTACCCAAGGATAGTAGCCATTGGACTCCTAGTACAACATCAACACCACCCATTGGAATGGAAAGCATTGGGCTATTCAATACACATTATCCCATGGATAGCTTGATATTATGGCACTTTCCCAAGCAATTTATGGTTCCTCCACTTGCAAACATCACTTGACACTCTGGTGCTAGATATAGGAAGCAATTCAATTCCTTTGCTATCTTACAACGAATAAAATTATGGGTACTTCCCGAACCAGTAAACACTATTACCTTTTTCTTTTTGATATGCCCTTCTATCTTGATAGTTTGAGGAGTGGTAATTCAAGCCAATGCATTACAAGATATGGTCAGATTCATTTCTTCTTTATCTAGGGTTTGTTCCTCGAGTATGTCCTCTTCTTTTCACATTTCTTATTCATTTTCTTACTCCTCTTTACAATCTATGTAGAATAATTTCTTCTCAGCACACTTATGACCTTTAGTGTATTTTCTATCACAATTGTAACAAAGCCCTTTTGCTCTTTTTTCTTCCAATTGTTTTGGTGTCAACCTTGTAGGTTGGGGAAGGCTAGGGGCAACAACACTTCCATATTTATAGTTGTGAGTGGTAGGCTTCCTGGTTGCCATAATTTTTCTTTCCATTTTTCTTGCTAACCTGAATTCCTTCTCCAATGAATCAGGTTCCAAAAGGCAAACCTCAGGTTTATTATCCTTATGTCCTATGAACACATCAATCCTTGCTCCTCTGGAATATCTTTTACCCTTATGTTCAATTTTTGGAATCCTCATGTGCTTCATCATTGAACCCTTTTGTTTGAGATTTATCAATTGGCTAAAAAAGGTGTTGCTTTTTGTATCCTCATAATGTGCTATCATTTCTTCCATAAAAATTGACCAAGTAACAATCTGTTAACGAGAGAAAAGCCATCAATACCAGACAAACTGATTTGATTAAAAATATAAAGTTGCAATACGTACCTTTTGTGTGTTTTTCACATTATGGATATCGAAAAATTGCTCCATCTGTGGTATCGATGTTCTGGGATCCTTACCATCAAACTTCCTCATATCGATTTTTGGAAAATGGTGGGTCTTCAATCCAACATTAGAGTCTATGAAATCATCATGAGTTTCCTTTACTACCCTTTCACCGTTAGTGACCATTTCTTGTAGCAACTTATTCAAATTTATCTTGAATTCTTCCATCTTATCGTCCATGCCATTCATCTTGCGTCCGTGCCATTCATCCTAGCTTCCACACCATCCATCTTAACTTGCATGCCATTCATATTAGCTTCCACACCATCCATCTTAACTTGCAAGCCATTCATATTAGCTTCCACGCCATTCATCTTGGCTTCATTTACCTTTAGTGAGAGTGAAATTTGTTGTACTTGGTCTTGTAATTTTGATATATCATGTTGCATTTCTTCCTCTTCTTCACGAGTCATGCTAGAGCTTTCAGGTTGCTTACTAGGTGTTTCCATTTTCTTTCTTCAGGGCATTAATTAATGCTAATAATTCTTCAATATTCACTTTGAATTCCTTCAAACTAATTTTTCAAACCAATCTTACGCAAAATTTAAAAAGAAAACTACACACCTTTTTTTTACTTTGTAAGAGCTCGATATTGAATCTGTTGTATCTCTGTAATTACGAATATTGAATATCTAAAATCACGTTTTGCGGTATCCCTTTGATTCCTCTTTCTAACCAAGCAAGTCTGATCAATATTGGATTCTCCAAGGAAGCATTATGCCAAATCTCCCACGATGACTTGATTATATAATAGTTCCGTAGAGCGAACTTGTATGACATGTCACATGTCACTGTTTTGACCTTAGTATCTAAAACTGATACAATGAAAACTACAGTTCTTCCTCTTTTTGATACTTCTTACGAAATTTCAATCTGATGCTCAAAACAAAAGTTATGACGATTTTCCCCAGATCACCTATTTGGAATGTAATTCGGGAGTCTGCAAAAACCCTAACTTCCGCAGATCATATCTCCATAAATGTAGTGTAACAAGCTCTAAAATTCGGACTTGACGTTCAGAATGATTTTGGATCAAATGGGTTTTTTTTGTAGCTTCTGAAACATCCCAGACAAAAGGTTATAGTGAAAATTCCACAATGGCCTATTTGGAGCAGCGAAACACTAGAATCCAAAGCTCTGATACCAAATGTTAGGAAACCAGCTCACAAAAAGATAGAAAAGAGAGATCAATGCCTTAGAATTCAGCCTCTTCGAGGGGGAAACCTCCTTTACATTACACAAATGAATAATTCTTGGATGATAAAAATGACTAAACCTCCCTTCTATATATAGGAGTCTAAGGGGTCACAATATAATCAAGCCGACATAACAGTAATAACATAAGGGCACAAAAATAACAATAGTGGATTTCTATGGGGCATACTAATAACAATATGGGGACAGTAGGGGCACAATAATAACAATAAGGGATACAATGACAATAGTAATGGGGGAATCACCATCGCTTAATGACAATTGAGCGAGGAATATGTCGAAGGATTCAATCTTGCACTCAATCATAAAAAGGAAGTTGGGGTATCCAACATCTTGCCAACAAACAGATTCCAACCATAATGTGAAAGGCAGGTTAACTGTGGAACCTTTTTCCTAATTTGTAGTATTGTTCCCTCTTGAATTCCAACAAGTATTTGGCTGCTTAGATCCACAAAACTCGTGCCAAGTAAACTCTGCATGATACAATTGTGACGTGCAAGCTTGACACACACTCTAGTTTCCCTCTAAAAGAGGGTAAGTCAGAATATTATGATAATATTAACTGTAATTTGATCATACAATATTGAGGTATTGTATGGAATAAACTATACTATCAATGCACTAATGAAGAACTCAAAATAAATGAATTTTTTATTGCTACAATAGCGCCTCTTGGGATTCTCGGATAAAGCACCTAAACTACATTGAAAAAGCTTCCTAGAATAGAGTACCTCCTACCTAGAAGTGTGTCCCCTGCTCAAAATATAGAACCCTTCTCTATTGTGCACTTTTCTTAAAGATAAATTTGTGCATAAAACAGAACTAAGAAAAACACCTAAATTAAGAAAAATGAGCATCTAAGTCAAACTATAAAAGCATACTAAATATGGTTGTATACAATGTTGAGATATTACATGGAATAAACAATATACTACCAATGCACTAATGGAGAACTCAAAATAAATGAATTTATTATTGCTACAATAGCGCCTCTTGGGATTCTCAGATAAAGCACCTAACCTGCATGGCAAAAGTTTCCTAGAATAGAGTACCTCCTATCTGGAAGTGCGTCCCCTGCTCAAAATATAGAACCCTTCTCTACCGTGAGCTTTCCTTAAAGGTAAATCTGTGCATAAAACGAAACTAAGAAAAACACCTAAAAAGAAAAGTGAGCATCTAAGTCAAACTATAAAAGCATACTAAATATTCTTAAAATCGATGCACTTCTTTCATCACTGCTAAAACCTCATAGGAAAACTATAATCTACAACATGTATCTCAAGGCTGCATGCATCTACTCAAGGTGCAGACCGAAAGTATCTACTAAGATGAAGTATTTTTGAAGGAGAAACAACTTCAAAACAACATATAGAGTCTAATGTGCATTCAATCCATCTGCACATAGGCCAAGGTTGCTACTAGGTACACTTCTCCCCTAAATGGAAACTACAGTGTATTGCTACTCTACTGAAGGAGAAGCACCTTCAAAGAAACACAGATAAAACTATAACATATATTGTCACTGTGTTATGGGTTGTAGAAGTTCTCATTAATATAGGTAACAACTTCGATAATTGAAAAACCAAAAGGTGACCTACATAGATCATTTGAAATGATAGATTTGGGCATACTTTATTATTTTTTAGGAGTGTTAGTATAGAAAATGCAAGGTAGCCTGTTGCATATTTATGTCATAGACCAAGGATGCGAATAAATACATAAAATATTAAATTGCATGGTACAAGTTGATTGCAGGTTCTTTCGAAACAAGAATGGAGTTCTCCTTGTGCAGATTCTAATCTATTGGGTATAGATTTAAATAAGAAATTTATAGTTATGGGGTTGGAATTGTCTCACGATTCATAGCAAGTCCTAAAGTTGTTCATTAGAAATAAGTAGCGCGAGTTGTAAGGTTTATGAATGGGAACACCCTATTCATAGATATATAACTTCAAATTAGCTAGGCATATTATTTCCCCTCTTCTTGTATGTGTGTGCTTTGAAAAGCTAACCACCTCCGAAGACTCAAGAACAACTCTAGTAAAGTTTATAAGTGTGCAACACTTCTAAGAAAACCCATCACTTAATGACAATTGAGTGAAGAATATGTTGAAGGATTCAATCTTGCACTCAGTCATAAAAAGGAAGTTGGGGTATCCATCATCTTGCCAACAAATTGACTCCAACTATAATGTGAAATCCAAGTTAACTATGAAACCTCTTTCCCACTTTATAGTATTGTTTCCTCTTGAATTCCAATAGGTATCTTGTTGCTTAGATCCACAAAACTTGTCCCGGGTAAACTTTGCATGATACAATTGTGATGTGCAAACTTGAAACGCACTATAGTTTCCCTCTAAAGGAGGGTAAGTCAAAATGTTATGACAAGCTTAACTATAATTTGATCATACACCGTTGAGGTATTGTATGGAATAAACAATATACTATCAATGCACTAATGAAGAACTCAAAACAAATGAATTTCTTATTGCTACAATAGCACCACTATTGGGATTCTCCAAGGAGCCACTAATTTATACACATTCGAATCTTTACTTGGTCTGCAGAAAGATTAAGAAATGGTAGTGATCACTCTTTGCCCTCCCATGGAAGGTCTATAGAGAGTCAGCAATAAATTGATTTAAAAGTTAGGTATATGCCTGAAAAATAGGAGTCCAACTCTTCAACTCTAATTTAGTGGCAAGGAAATATTCAACTGTAAAAGCTTGATCTTCTAGAGTGTAAATTTATAGATAAATGGTTAGTGTAAATTTGTCCATTGTCCACATATCCCAAAAAACAATGTATGTTTGGACTCTAGTTGTGTGTAAGAGAGGGGAGATCACATAAATAATCCATTATCAAAAGAAAAAGTTAAATAACAACATTCTATGGAGAATTTTTTTAAACTTTTATTACATACCTTAGAAAGTTTGAAAGGACATAACTGAAGCTTCCCTCTCTTTCCACACATCATTAAATATGCCCCTTTTCCAATGCATATGTGGCCTATAGAATCACAATCAACAAATAGAATATGAAAAGTAAGTTTAATGAATTAATGTAGCTTTGTTATACCTCAAGCAAATGGACTATGAGAAATTGGATTCATTCTCTACAAAAGATGATATAGCAAGATCTAATTACATTTTTAACTGAAACAAAGGTAAATTAGATTCATGCTCTACAATAAATGATATAATGAGATCTAATGACATTTTCGACTCAAACAAAGGTAAGTTGAGTAAGCTCAAGCTCCAAAATGATGGCATCCAACTTCTGAGTGGAAGTCACTGTATATATCTAGCTAGAGGCTATAACATAAAGATATTTTTTATACGTGAAGATAAAAAAAAATGAAAGAATGTGAAATTTTGACCATCAACTATCAGTTCCTTTCAAGGTCTAGATCAAACCATAACATTGTTATCAAGATAATCAACTCATTGATTCTAGTACGCTTCTAGTAGTTTCATGATAAAAATCAAACTCAATAAACTTCAAACAACTTAAATTAACCAACAATATGTTTGAGGTTGGTTACCTAAGGATTATATCATACTAAATTGCCTTTTGCATCTAACAATGAAAATGACTGTGAAATAAATGAAGACAAATCAGTGATTATGATGGATGCATGTGATGAAATAAAATAAAAAAAGACCTTTCTTCTTGCGACTGATGAGCCTTCAAGGGGATTCTTGGATGAATTTGATCTTAATCTGCTTTCTGAAATCAAAAAGACACTTTCTAGCTACTCTGGTTCGATGGACAACAACCCTAATGCTTATGAAAATGAAAATGGAAAGCAATAAGCATCGATGAACCTAGTCTTGAAGAAGGTGTCTCAAAGTTTAATATGGATAATATTTTAAATTTCTACAGCTAGAAGAGGGTTTTCCCAGTTGGGTTCCCTAGAATTTTTTTTTTCTATAGTGTGATTGTGTTTTATTTCTATTCTATTCCACTACAAATTGGTAGAGATATTTGTTTTCTTCATGCAACAATTAGTTTCAAATTTATTCATTCAAGCAGTAGCAGAATTTCAAGGAAATTCTACACAAGGGACAATTAATCTATATTTTCACTTATATATTTTGCAAGTAAAATTCACAACTAAATTTTCATCCAAAGTGTTTAGGTTACTAGCAAGTGGTGTCACAACATATCTCAACATTGCAAGGCATAAATCATACTATTCAATAAGGTGGAGACGTGAGATACAAAAATCTTCCCAAGTTATGCAAGCAATAAAACTACTGATTTTTAGTTCTAAATCTATCGAACCAGAACAAAATTATGCCATTTTCAACACCCTCTAGTCAAATTTATTCCTGGCCTCATTCAAATCAATTAAGAATATGTCAATCTCATTGAGATTTATGTTAAGTGATTATTCATTAAAAATTATTTAGTTCGTCCAACGCATCTACCTAATTTTCTGATCAGTTTCTGGGAAGACTCTATCACACATTTGCAATAGAAAATAGAAGATTATTTTAGTACCTAGTGTTATAAAACTCTAATCTGGAAAAAGTATTTTGGGTTGCTTTCCTATTAATATTTACAAAATTTTCAATCCCAAAGCCATTTCACTGAGAATTTTAGTCAGGGAGAATTTTAGTATTATTTTTGGAAATTTTGAATGGAACTAAAAGAAATTCTTCCCATTTGCTCAAATGATTCTAGCACCAAATATGAGTGAATTCACAAAACTTAAGATTTTGAAATAATTAAATTTCACTTCGCTTTTCCAAGACCATATATGAGTGAATTCACAAAACTTGAGATTTGGATTAAACACTTAAATTTCACCTCATTTATTAGGATTGGAAGTTCCCTAAGATACAAACATGTAGCATTAAGAATCTACTTTGCTTTTTTAAGGACAATGTTCAGTTTATAAATAGTGATACAAGAATCCTTGTATACATGCCTAACACAATTCTTTGGTCATAACTAATGAAACTGAACTCCATCAATACATAACAGACAAGGTAGAATGTAAGAAAGCATCTAATTTTGAACATACACTCTGACAAAAATAAACATCTATACAGTCATATAAAGTTGTTACCACACCAAAGAAGGAATTAAAAACCAAAATAAAAATAGGAACAAGCTTGGATTGTTATGGCTACTCTAACAGAATGTTAAATAGGATCAATATGTTAATATGGAAAATAGTAGTTGATTATGATTTATTGAGCCCAAGGGGTTAGCCCAACCGAATGTCATTAATGTTACTGGCTATTTGGCTAGTTCTGTGCTGGCAGGTGCCCTGCTTGAAATCCCTTGGGTGCGGTGCACTAGTCAAGGCAAATGGGTTTACAAGGGATGCCATCCATGAATGTGGGGAACATCCATTGGGATTCCCCAGAGAGTTTTTCTTGGAAAGAATAAAAATAGGATTTCCTAAAGAGAAATTTTGAGATGCATATAGTGTACACTTAGTAAAATCAACTCTATAGAGACAAACCATAAAAGAAGGAAAAATACATATGATTTTACCTATGTTCCCTAGTCTTCCCTCCCGCCTTGTGAAAAGTGAAAATATGCTACTCTTAAACTTAAAAGAAAGGATGAAAAAAATAGTGAATTTTGAACTAGTCCTCCTTGTGTGGAAGAAGACTAAAAGTGGGGTGGAAATACAGTGAGGTTAGAAATGAAACATATGTAAGAGCCATTAATGGATTGAAGAGGTAAAACCTTAAGTCACAACTCTCTTCAATCTCGTTTTCCCTCCCGCCCTGTGAAAAGTGAAAATATGCTACTCGTAAACTTAAAAGTAAGGATGAAAAAAAAGGTGAATTTTGAACCAGAGATCTGAGGTGTGTGTACTCCTCCCTGTGTGGAAGAAGACTAAAAGTGGGGTGTAAATGTAGCGAGGTTAGAAATGAAACATACCTGGGCGCCATTAACGGATTGAAGATCCAATGGTGGGGGACCTGAGGTGTGTGCACTCCTCCCTGTGTGGAAGAAGACTAAAATTCAGGTGGAAATGCGTGGAAGAAGACTAAAAGTGGGGTGGAAATGCAGCGAGGTTAGAAATGAAACATACCTGGGTGCCATTAATGGATTGAAGATCCAATGGTGGGGTTCAATATTAGTCTGCTACTGGTAAAACCTTAATTCACAACGCTCTTCAATCTCGTTTTCCCTCCCGCCCTGTGAAAAGTGAAAATATGCTACTCTTAAACTTAAACGAAAGGATGAAAAAAATAGTGAATTTTGAACCAGTCCTCCTTGTGTGGAAGAAGACTAAAAGTGGGGTGGAAATGAAGCGAGGTTAGAAATGAAACATGCCTAGGCGCCATTAATGAATTGAAGGTCCAATGGTGGGGTTTGATATTAGTCTACTACTGGTAAAACCTTAATTCACAACTATCTTCAATCTCGTTTGTGAAAAGTGAAAATATGCTACTCGTAAACTTAAAAGAAAGGATGAAAAAAATAGTGAATTTTGAACCAGAGATCTGAGGTGTGTGTGTGGAAGAAGACTAAAAGTGGGGTGTAATGCAGTGAGGTTAGAAATTAAAATACCTGGGCGCCATTAATGGATTGAAGATCTAATGGTGGGGTTCGATATCAATCTGCCACTGGTAAAACCTTAATTCGCAATTCTCTTCAATCTTGTTTTCCCTCCCGCCTGTGAAAAGTGAAAATATGCTACTAGTTTTTCCTCCCTCCGCCTTATGAAAAGTGAAAATTTAATTCACAAGTCTCTTCAATCTCGTTTTCCTTCCGGCCGCGTGAAAAGTGAAAATATCTAATAGTTTTCCCTCTGCCCTATGAAAAGTGAAAATATACTACTTGTTTTAGAAAGTAAATGAAGATTGGAATTAGGAGGGCTTTGTTACATCAAAATTAAGGCTGATTTTTTTCAAAAATGTTAAAATTGCCCTCCCTACAAAACAATAAATACATTATTTATAGAGTATAGAGTAGATGTGTAGGTGTAATGTAAGTATGTAAACAATTCTAAATATGGGCTTAGTTAAAGAATAATCGTAATAATAATAATAAAAGTCAAAAGGATGGGGATGAGTGCAAAAATCTATATGTTGGCTCAATTAATAATAAAAACAATAAAATTCAATTTGTTATATTTTGATTTTGTTATTAACTTGTGAATAGGTTTTGTTACAATACCATGAGCCAATACCATGGCTTATCAATACCTCAAGCCCAAAAACCATAACTTATTTCACAACCAAAATATATTATAACAATATGACAAGATTCTTAACCATGGATATTCACCCCCCACTTTACAGTGGATATTATTAACTTGTAAAAAATTGGTTTTGTTATAATACTATGGGCCAATACTATGGCTTATCAATACCACATGCTCTAATAACATAACTTATTTCACAATCAAAATATTTTATAACAATATGAAAATATTCGTAACCATGGATATTCATTCTCACTTTACCATGGATATTATTAACTTGGAAATAGACTTTGTTACAATACGATGGGCCAATACCATGGCTTACCAATATCACATGCCCAAAAAACATATCTTATTTCAAAATCAAAATATTTTATAAGAATATGATAGTATTCTTAATCATGGATATTCACCCTCACTTTGTCATTGATATTATGAAGTTGTGAATAGGATTTGTTACAATAGCATGGGCTAATACCATGGCTTATCAATTCCACATGCCAAAAAATCATATCTTATTTCACAATCTAAATATTTTATAACAATATGACAAGATTCTTAACCATCGATATTCACCCCCACTTTACCATGGATTTTATTAACTTGTAAATAGGCTTTGTTACAATGCCATGGGCCAATATCATGTCTTATCAATACCACATGCCCAAAAACCATAACTTATTTCACAATAAAAATATTTTAATTTAATTTTATTTTATAACATTTTTTATTTGAAGCTAATAGGAAAAGGGTTGTAATTAGTTTTGAGATATATATAAACACTCTATCCTTGCGACTACTAAAATTATTCCCATATAAATTAAATTAAGGTTTTAATAAAATTAAAAATGAGAATACTTTTGTATTTAAAGATGTGCAATTTATATAATACAAATATTAGTAAGAACCAACATAGATATATCTTAAGTAAGGATCCAAGTGATGATAGCAAGCAAAGTGAAGGGATGAGAGGAGAGGGAGATAGTGACAAAGATGGAGAGAGAGAGAGAGAGGAGAGAGAGAGAGAGAGAGAGAGAGAGAGTGATGGGGGAAGGACATAGATAGATATGGAGAAAGAGTGTGTATGTTTGGGGGGTGAGATACAGAGAGGGAATAAGAAAGAGACATGTAGATACAATTATAGATATTATATAGTATTATATAACTAGCCTAGATCCATCTTAACCTGGATCTATCAAGCGCAAAAAAGAGGTTTGCACATCGAGAGAT
>APFE030322574.1:11421-32048 GCA_000404065.3 Pinus taeda
TAGAGGGGGAGAGAGAGGGAAGGAAGAAGAAAGACATAGAGGGATTAAGGTAGAGAGAGGGGGAGTGACAAGGGAGTGATGGAGGGAGGAGAGATAGAGGGAAGAGAGAGAGGCGGAGAGGAAGAGAGAGGGAGAGAGAGAGTGTGTATGTTTGGGGGGTGAGATAGAGAGAGGGAATAAGAAATAGACACATAGATACAAATATAGATATTATATAGTATTATATAACCAGCCTAGATCCATCTTAACCTGGATCTACCAAGCGCCAAAAAAGAGGTTTGCACATCGAGAGATTGGATCCCTCTCAACGCTTGATAGATCTGGGTTAAGATGGATCTAGGCTAGCTTAATAAGTTTGTAGTTGTATTTGATAAACTAACACTTTTTTATGGTTGTGTTTGAAAACAATTTTTCCATATTTTGTGTATTTATCATAATAATAATAATCTAATTTTAATTTAATTTTAAGATTACCTTTTTTATGCAATGATTTTTTTGTTAGCTTATAGAGATGTTAAAATTTTGGAATTTGAAAAGGAAACACATGCTCTTAACTTGGTTGTATTGAAAACATTTAAGTGTAAAAAAGAAACATGCCCTCTTAACATGGTTTTATTAAAAACATAAGTGTTCTTGTATACTAGGTGGGTGCAAACAAGAGAGAGTATATGGTAAGTGGATTAAATAGTTAAAAACAAATGTTAGTTAAGGAGAAAGTTACAAAAATCTAACAAATAGGCTATGGTTAGGATATTACTGTTTTGGGACATCTAAAGTTGAAGGTACATTTTATGGAGGTGTAATCTAAGCCCTTGGGTGTAGGGCACATATTATGGGTATCTTGGACTTTTGGTGTGCGTTAGTGGTGTCAACTAGTGGTGGAGTGTCCAACCAATGAGTAGGCAAAGTTTTCATTTACAAGGTTGGCATCAATCAAATATTCTCCCTCTCTACCCAACTCTAAGATGAGGAGTGTGCATAATGGACTTATTATTGTAACAAATTTCAAATATTTGATTATCTTTAAGTTGAAGGGCTTGAAGTGGTTGCCTCAACCTACAAATCTTTAAAGGAACTATGCGTTTTTCAATTAAACCCTTGTGGTCAAGGAGCTGCAAATGATGAAGGCCTTATGGCTATTTTTACGGGGTTGTAATGACCCTCGTCTTGTGGTAAATATGTAAATATGTAGATATGATGCTAATGGTCCTGATCTTAGTACATTCACATATATAATGTAAATACTTTCCTATCACCTTGCATTGTGTAAATATGATAAATATTTTGTGGTTACCCTGATGTACATGTTGAAGTTCCACTTGCATGATTATGGGAAACACTTCTTAGTTATCCTTGTCTACATGGGGAAGATCATAATTACTCTATGCAATAAAAACACCTAGTAATATTTTCACACTAAATACTATACAATGAACTTAACCCTAATATCTTAGTGAAGAACAAGTAACTAGCTAGACCCTAGAAGGGTTTTTGGATTGAATGAGTGAAAATCATTGCAGGTAGGTGTGTCAATGTGTGGTGAGTGTTAGTGAGTGCTAGGGAAAAACGAGGGAGCACTAGGCCAAAATGCATGGAAATGAATGAATAAGAGTGTGTGACGGGGAGTGTCAATGAGTCCCAGGTGTGGTAAGAGGGGAGTGACATGGTATGTTAAGCAACGCTAAGTCATTCTAGCGTGCCAGAGCGACATGCCGCCAATATGTTCTCGGTGCCAAGGTGTGCCAAATAGTGCTAGGAAGTGTTAGGGGGAATTAGGGAAACACAAGGGAGCACTAGGTGAAAATAATGCATGCAAATTAGCGATTAAGTGTTTGTGACAAGAAGTGTCAGTGATTTCTGGGTGTGCTAAGGAGGGAGTGACAAGGTATGTTAGGTAGTGCTAAGGCATTCTAGAGATTAGGGAAACATGACATGATGTGCTAGGTGCTAAGGTGTGCCAATGCATGCCAGGGAGAGTTATGGATTGTCAAGGAAAAACAAGGGAGCACTAGTTTCAAATGCATGGAAATGAATGAATAAGAGTGTGTGACAGTGATTGTTAGCAAATTCTAGGTGTGCTAAGGAGGGAGTGACAAGGTATGCTAGGTAGTTCTAAGGAATGTTAGAGTGCCACGGTGACATGCCAAGATGTGCCAAGTCCTAGGGTGTACCAATGTGTGTCAAGGAGTGCCATGAGAACACAAGGGAGAACTAATTCAAATTGCATGGAAATGAATAGGTAAGAGTGTGTGATAGGGAGTGTCAGCAAGTTCCGATTGTGTTAAGGAGGGAGTGACAAGGGTATATGCTAGGCAGTGCCAAGGCATGCTAGAGTGTTAGAGAATGTTAGGGAGTGGTAGGGTCTATTAGGGAGTGGAATATCATGCCAAGGAATGCAGGGGATGATAATGTGTGCCATGTAGCGCTAACAGATTGTTGTACATGCCAGATGTTATGGAATGTGAAGATGTAAACTATGTTGCTTAGTTGTTTTATGGGCACTATTGGATGTGAGCCTTGATTTGGTAACTTTTTAAGTGGGATGAGTTAATATTGGACATGACAAGCTTAAGATGACTTATAGTCCATTAGGGGAACAAGGCATAGTCTAGTTGTAGTAAATGTAACTTGGTAAAGTTGTTGTAGTTGAGGCAGGACTTGGTTGGGTTCCTAAGTCTAAAAGAAAATAAGGGTAGTTGTGAGGGAATGATAATTAAGGAGTGACATGGCATGCCAGGGAGTGTCATTGAATTCTAGGTGTCCCGTGGACGAAGTGTGTTAGGATAATTTCGTATTAGGACTTGTAGGAGGAAAACATACAATTGTGATAAGAGGATGGACAAAGCAGTTTGAGACAAAGGGAGACTTTGGTCTAGGCACAACACTATTTTTTCAATGAGTTGGTCGGGTTCCCAAGTCACAAAAAAAGTAAGGTTATCTATGAGGGCATGAAAACTAGGGAGTGCCAAGGTGTGCAGGGAATTTCAAGAAGTGCTAACACATGTTATACAGTTCCAAGGAATGTTAGGCATGTCAAGGCATGGCAATGTTTGCTAGGTTCTAGGATGTGGCGCCAACACATGCTAGGGATTACCAAGGAAACACAAGGGAGGACTCGTTTCAATTACATGTAAATGAATGAATGTGCGTGTGTGATAGGGAGTGTTAATAAGTTATAGGTGTGCTAACGAGGGAGTGACAACGTATGATAAGCAGTGCTAATAGATGATAGAGTGCTAGGAAATCCTACTAGGATGTGACAAGTGCCATGGTGTGCAAATGTGTGCCAAGGAGTGTTAGGGAGTGTTAGGGAAACATAAGGAAGAACTAGGTCATAATGCATGGAAATGAAGGAATAAGAGTGTGTGGCATGGAGTGTTAGTGAGTTCCAAGTGTGTTAACGAGGAGTTAAAAGACATGCTTGGCAATGCTAAGGAATGCTAGAGTTCTAGGATGACATGCGACCAAGATGTGACAACACGTGTAAGGAAGTGTTAGCTGGGAGTGCCAGGGAAACACAAGGGAGAACCATGTCAAAATGAATGGAAATGAACAAATAACCATTTGTGGTTAGAAGTTTCAGTGAGTTCTAAGTGTGCTAAGGACAAATTGACAAGGTATGCTAGGTAGTGTTAAGGCATGCTAGAGGGTAGGGTGACATACCAAGATGTCATAGGTGCTAGGGTGTAACAACATGTGTCAAGAAGTGATACTGAGTGTTAGGGAAACACAAGGGAGAAATAGGTAAAAATGCATGGAAATGAATAAATAAGAGTTTGTGACCAAGAGTGTCAGCGATGTCTAGGTGTGCTAAGGAGAGAGTGACAAGGTATACTATGTAGTGCCAAGGAATGCTAGAGTGTTAAGGTGGTAGGGCAAGATGTGTCAAGGGCTAGGTGATCTAGGGTGTGTTAGGGGGTGTCAAGGAAACACAAGGAAGTACTAGTTAAAAATTCATGGAAATTAATGAATAAGAGTGTGTGAGAGGGAGTTCCAATGAGTTCTAGGTGTGTTAAGGAGGGAGTGACAAGGTTATATGCTAGGCAATGCCAAGATATGCTACACTACCAAGGCATGTTAGGAAGTGCCACGGTGTGCTAGGGAGTGTCAAAGCATGCCAAGGAATGTAGGGGATGTTAACGCATGCCACATAGTGCCAAGGCATTCTAAGACATGTCAGGTGCTATGGCATGTCAAGATGTAAATTGTGTTGCTTAATTGTTTTAGACCAAGGTTGTATGTGATGAGACTTGTCTTGGTAACTTGTTAAGTGGGATGAGTGGGATTGTACATGAGTACCCTAAGATGACTTACAAGTAGTTCTTAGGTGAACAAAGCAGATGTTGAATTTCCATGACAGATGAGAATACAGGTTTCGCCTTAGAAGTTTTTATGCGAACACACTCAAGTGCCACAACACATCTACTATGCAAAACAAAATCTTCCATGAAAGAAAAAGTAATGGATTGAATGCACATAGTTTATGGTCTGCACGTCTTCATATGTTAATGCTTATTATTGTGATATACAATAGCCATTTATATGTTTGGTGTAAGACTCCTCTCGAGATTTCTATTCAACAACAACATCTCTATGGTAAAAGGTGTACTGTCAGAGGTTTCTCCATCAAAAATAGCAACCAAAAGGTACCTTACTGTGCACACAGATGAATAATTAAGAATATTATTATCTATGAGTGTTGATTTAAAGGTATGGGACAAAATTACACAGGTAGCGAACCCTTTAGTTCAACCAATCAAGATCTAAAAAGGAAAATGTGTGATTATATATACATGTGTGATAGTATTTGGAGAAATGCCAACCTAACCCACAAATTTGTTGACATTTTGCTGGGGCTGACCTATAACTGTTCCTAAATTTAATAAACATGTAAAATAGGACTGACTTTTCAATACAAAATATAAATTGATAGGAACATGGCCAAATTGTGAAAGTGTAAAAATTGGTATGGTTTAAAGGGACCGATCCCTTTGAAAAGTCTTAAATGTGGTAATGAAGGTTGAGCCTCATTCTAGAACCCCTTTCGGCATCCATCTTAGGAATTGGTGTAGGATGCAACACATCAAAATAATTTTTGTAGTAGTGATGTCAACACTTGTATAGTGACATGGGGTTGGAGTTGGCCTATCAAAGCTCATTGGTCTACTTTGGAACTTCTCTAGGGTGATGCCTAAGATGATTTGGGGTACGAGAGCATGATCTGATACTTAGTTTGCATTGAAGAAGCTTTGGAGGCTAGAAACAGCAGAAAAACCCCTTGTTCTGAATAGGGAAGCACATGCCACTGAAGAAAGTAACAAAAAGTACACAGATTTGAAATTCAAATCACATCACTACTTATTACTCTTTGAAACAAGAAATAACTAAAAATTTCAAACACTGCTATTCACTTTTCCTTTAGTCTAGAAGGTACAATGAATGTGGAAACATGTACAACAATGTCTCAATTTTCTTAACTCCTAATCGTAATGTGCCTTCCTTGCATGGATAGACAAGACAATTAAAGTCTTCTGCTAGTGAATATGATATGAGATATGCAAACATGATTCCTTAGCTAAGGCTGAGAATTAATAACTAGGGAAGTGCTCCTTTTAACCGTGCATGCAAAAACTAAATAAAGAAAAGAGTTTCGCTACTCTAGGTGCCAGAAACGAATCCACTACCTAAGGTAAGTGCTTTTCCCAGAACAAGATATTAAGGACTTAGAAAATTTGTTGCTTCCTTCAAGAGAGGTGTATTCCAAACAAAACTAAGCTATCATGCACTATCCTCCAAATTCATTCACCTTTACCAAAAATCTTGTGCCCAAAAAAGACAAGAGACCAATATCCAACAAAATTCGCTGACCAGCCAGAGACCCTTGTGCTCAAATAGCAAGATAATAAGGGAATGTCAACTAGGGTGGAATATTTCACCACCAAAATTGACAAGAGATAGAAGGGGTAAAAAACTATCAACCTAATGCTCAAGAACAAATGAATCAATCCACACTTGGTGATCCAAAATGAATTCAATCCTTCTTTATTTATAGATTTTCTAGAGGGGTTTCATATTCTTAAGTGATTGAGTAAACCTTACTCCAAACCCCAAATTTGGGTTTTTTAAGTCTAGTTTCCCCAAAAATTGCCCAACAATGGGTATTTTGGGGTTTTTTCCCCTTTATGGAGGACTATAATCTACGGGGATGGATAGGATATTACGTCCCATTCGTCCTTAATTTGTAGAGGATGTTACATGGCACCTGATAAAAGAAACAATGCTTTAGTTTAGGAGGTAATAACTAAATGCTTATTTATTTCCACATAGGACATACATCTTACAACATGATCATGGGGTACAAATCCTACAAAAGTCCTAAAGCTTACTAGCATTGTCATAGTCCAAGAATAAAAATCCTTTCAGGTGAAACAAGGTCAGTACCACATACTAGAAGCACAAATGACAAATTCAAAAACAATATACTTATTCAATTAAAGAATGACGAATCATATTAGCGCACTTCAAATTTAATAGCTCTTGAGTTGCAGTGTCAATCAAAATTTCTCAAGTTGGATCATAATTAAGTACTCAATGTTGTTTTGGGTCCAATTTGGGGAAAAGGTGGAGCTCTTGGTGACAATGGGATGATTAGGCTTTTCAAAAGGGAGCTCTTCTATACTTTTCAACATACAGGCCATTCATTCTAGTGGAGGAGATATAGAGAAGCCTTTAATAAGGACCTTTCCAAGATCAATTTGGAGGAAAATCCATTTTCAAAGATTAAACATAGCTCTAGATTCAAACAAGAGTAGTCATTTTTCAAAACAATTATTAATTCCCAAGAAATTGGAGCCAAGCTAACATGCTGACCATTTATTCTTCTACTAGACAAGGAAGCATTTATGAAAAGTCATTGGCCCTTTGATCCAATATTTGATGTAAATCTCTTGATTAGAAATGTAATAAGAGATGCAGTTTATATTAAGGAAAAGGGAAACGTAGAGGGCCAGTTAATAATTATCTCTAAAAAACTCTCAATAGAATCCTAACATATTTGAAATGGAAAAGGATAACTCCATGGTTATTTTTTTCTTTATAAACTTTGTTAATTTCCATGATTGAAGCATTTATTCATGCTTTGAAAGAAGCTCACAAATTCTTTTGATATTGGTTGAAGAAAAGAAATGGTGCAAAGTTACAATCATATAGAGGTATGGAAAAAAAGTATGTGGAACTTGTTGTCCCAGACTCCAAACAAAGAATGGAAAAAAGGTGAAAAAACGAAGTCAAAAAGTATGTGTAGCTTTTGTCATGCAGAGGTAGGTGTTAACTCCACACTCTACAGCGAAGGCTTTGTGACACAAGTGACACAAAGGTTTGCATGCAAAACTTTGGATTAAAAGGAGTGGAGCTCGATGCTACATGCCCACTTTTACCCCACTTTCTGTATGAGTTACAGGAGATAAAAATAATGAGATATGGGAGATACAAAGTAGATACTATTGTTATTCAAATTTAATAAAAAATATTACTATGTCTTCCTTGACATAAAAGAAACATCTTCCATGAAATATTTTCTGCATGAAATTGATTTAAAATGAATCTCTTTCGTTGATGCGCCCAACCGCAAATAGAAACGATGCCGATGGGCCATTTTCAGTTTAGAAAAATCACAATTAGTTTCAATTGTAAGATCTCCTATTTTCAGTTCAGATTTCAATTACAAGCAGTGAAACAAGACTTGCTGATCAATCGTGATTAATCACGAGTCAGAATCTGCTCGCTTTCCAAATGATCCAATATAAATATTTGTGAGTCAAACTCATGTTGACCAAGTTTAACTCATAGTCAATGCAAGTTTGACTTGAGACTTGCCGATTAAAGTAGATTCATGCGATTGATTCCAATTTATTTGATTTTCAGCCTTGACTCGACGAGCACGAGCTTTTCAA
The DNA here is from genome assembly GCA_000404065.3 of Pinus taeda. Classification (NCBI taxonomy): domain Eukaryota; kingdom Viridiplantae; phylum Streptophyta; class Pinopsida; order Pinales; family Pinaceae; genus Pinus; species Pinus taeda. Next base: position 19,374 of record APFE030322574.1, read on the forward strand.
GTTTAGATACGCTGCATTGCTAAAAAATAAACGTGCGTCGTTCCAAAATTTATTTCTCATTTCTCAGGCCCAAAACTCATACGTCGAGACCTTCAGTGATCAATCACTACTCACTATCACACATTCCAGACTCAATATCGGGGAACCGCCAAGGTGAGCCTAAGTCCAGACTCCATATCGGGGAGTCGCCAATGTGTACTCTGTCCATACTCCATATCGACCGTCGGGCAGTCGCGCATCACCTTTAGCATGTGTTACCTTTAGGCTTAGCCACTTCACTATTCAAAAATCAAGGTACATTGGCACTTGGCTTAAATAATAGGTATATTACTATATTGAATTTTCAATTTCGTTTTCAATGGCAAGTTTCAAGTTCCATTGTTCAGCAATCAAATGTTCGACGTATTCCTTTTGGTTATGACTTTTCAACCCTATAAATGGGGCTTAAATAGATTTTTAAAATGCACTAAGAAATGGTTTCATACCAACCATCAACCAAGTCATCAAGCATTCCTTCCTTGGTTAATGTTTTACTGACTTCAAAGGCTTTAACCATGTATTCACAACTTTGGGTATTTTTGTTCTTCCAGAATCTATTATTGATGTATTGTTTCAGTTGTCTTATGCTAAACGAACCTGCAAATTCAATATTACAATGCAATATATGTTGATAATATTTCCTTTAGGTAGCATTTCCTCATATATACCTAATTGTGTTTCAAGGTCATAATGATATATTAGGTCGAAATGTGCTTGTGTTGCTGGACATACTCCTATTTGATCCTTAACAAAACCTCATATCCTTTAAAAGTAACCCTCTTTTTTGCAAAGTTATATCTGGAATTTTTAATTTTAATATTTTATTGTATTTTACAGGAGCCAAATTAAATAGAAGGCACAACTCCAAATCTAAATAGAAGCTGCGATTTAAACACATGTCCAAAACAACAACAATGTCGAGGGAGAATGACTTTGCTTGGGCTTATTGGGACAATATTCTTGGATACGCTAATCTCGTTTGTAAATTTTGCAAATCGAAATGTAGTGGAGGCATTTATAGATTCAAGTAACACCTTGCACAAATACCTGACCATGATATAGGTCTCTGCAAAAACGTTGACTAAAATGTCAAACACCGAACAATCTTGGCCATTGATATGTTGAGTCAGCATAATGCAAAGAAAGAAAAGCAAAACAAAGAAATAGGAACTCCTGGAGTTGACAATTTTTCTTCCACTACCCCATTGTCATATCGCTCTGTTGAATCCTCAATGCTGTTTCCAAGTTTCCCACACATGCCTCCAAGTCCAAGTCAAACTCAAGGCCAAATGAATCCTCCTGCATTCAACATTGGAGGTGGAAACATAAACACCTTTTTTTCTCCCTGCACAAAAACTGGTTCCCAACCTACCTTGGATACCACTAGTTGGAAAAAAATATCAATAGTCAGGAAAGGAAGGCCATTGCTAACTTTTGGTACTATTCTAACATACCTTTCCACTATGACATAAGTCCTTATTGGCAAGCTATGATTGACGCAATTGTTGTTGCAGGTCTAGGGTTCAAAGCTCTTTCATTAGAGAGAATTAGGACAAATTTGCTATTAGAAAGTGTTGAAGGTGCCATGCTTGTGCTATCCGAGTTTCGTTCATCATGTGTAGAAAGAGGGTGCACAATCATGAGTGATGGATGGACAGATCAAAGGAATAGAACTTTAATAAATCTCCTTGTATCTTGTCCAGTAGGTACAATGTTTCTCAAATCAGTGGATGCCTCAGACAAGGTTAAGACTACACAACTTATTTGTGAAATGATGGAGGAAGTTGTTCAAGAAGTGGGAGAAGAACATGTTGTACAAATTGTCACCAACAATGCAACTAATTATAGCTGGTAGACTTTTTGAGATTAGGAACCCCACTATTTTTTGGACCTACTATGTTGCTCATTGTATAGATTTAATGCTTGAGGACATTGGTAAGCTTCATTGGATACATGAGGTTGTGGAGAAGGAAAAATCCATAACCAAATACCTATACAACCAAATTATTGTCCTAAACACCATGATAAAATACACTGAAGGTAAAGAAATTGCTCGACCTGCAGTGACTAGATTTGCAACAAATTTCATATCTTTGCAATTTGTGGTTGAGCAAAAGATAAATCTGAAGAGGATGTCCTTGGGACCTAAGTGGATGGCATCTAAACATTCCAAGACCCTTGAAGGCATTGAAGTTGTTGCACTTGTGTTTAATGACGGTTTCTGGAAAGATGTCGAAGAGATTATTGTTGTGATGGAGTCCCTTGTTAAAGTTCTCAAGTACTTCAAGTCTTTTAACTTTTTCATGTTTTAAATTTCATTTCAAGCTTTTTTTTATTTTCAATGTTTCATATTAATTTAAATTTGAAAGCTTGAATTTTCAGGATGGTTGATGGTGACAAACCCTCTATGGGTTACATTTATGAGGCAATGGATCTCGCAAAGGAGGCCTTCAAAAGAAGATATGGGGATGAGGAGGAAAATTATATGCCTCTTTGGGACATTATTGATGCACATTGGGATAGGAAATTGCATTCCCCCTTACATGTTGCTAGGTGCTTCTTAAACCCATAGTATTTTTATGTTAAGAGCAAATTTAATGAGGATGGGGAGGTTCACAGAGGACTTATGACATGAGTGGAAAGGTGCTTCCTTGATCCAGAATTTGAAATTCATGTCTTTTCCCAACTATGGGATTATAGAGCATCACCTAAATTATTTCCCTATACCAGTGTTATAGGAGAAAGGTCTAAGGTGTTGCCAAGTACCCTTTGAGGCTTGAAGGCTTTATCAGTTCATTAAATTTGTTTAAACTTTATTTTGTATGTTAAATGTTTTATTAAATTTTGTTGTCTTTTTAAGTTTTTACTATTTAGTATTTAGTACGTCTACTCATGAACCCTTTCCACTTGGTAGGTCTTTGGTGGCAAAACGTTTGTAGTGATACGCCAGATTTGAAGAGATTTTCCATTCGAATCTTAAACCAAGCATGCAGTGCTTCAAGTTGTGAGTGCAACTGGAGAATGTTTGAGAAAATAAATTCCAAGAAGAACAACTGATTGACACAAAGGCACTTAAATGACCTTGTATTTTTCCATTACAATCTACAACTTTGCAACAATAAAATACTAGGTGAGAGCTTGAATTTGAAGGTTTCATAATCTGATTTGTAATTTAAAGTTTAAACTATAAAGTTCAAAGTCAAACATAAATTCACATTGCAATGTCTCATGATAATGATAGGTTTGGATCATTCACCAATAGACCTTGAAGAGATAGATTTGCAAACTACAAATGCAGTAGATTGGGTCCAATTAGAGGAGGATCCTCTTTTAAGCCTACGTGACTTAAAGAACTTTGAGAGTCAAGCAAGCAGAGGAGTGGGAGGAATCGCTTCTAGTTCTCACTCTTAAGAGTCTTAGACTCTTAGTTACTAATTTTTTCTAATTAGTATGCAGTTGTTTGTAAAATTTTAGAAGCAGTTGCTTCTAGTTCTATGTAGTCACTAGTTAGGAGTCATGACTCAGTACTTTGGATCATGTTTGAACTCATAACATCTATGAGATGCTTATTCATTCATGATATTTTGGACATCTATTGATATTATGAATTGTTTGGACATGGCTTTACTGAATATCAATGAAAAACAATTTTTTTAAATTCAATATATGTGTATATTTTTATTTATTGAATTCACTGATTTTTTCCCGATTTTTTTCCAATTTTTCCCCAATCTGATTAATACTCTTAGCTCTTTTTCCTCGCAGATTTATTGTCTATTATGAGTTTGGTAACATTAGTTACAAGTTTCATTCTTCACTTATGAGTGCTAAGGTGTGCTAGAGAGTGCCAGTGCATGTTGAGGAGTGTTAGGGAGTACTAGGACAGCACAAGGGAGCACTAGGTCAAAATACATGGAAGTGAATAAATATGAGGGTGTGTTGGGGAGGGTCAATCAGTGCTAGTTGTCATGCCAAGGAGGAAGTGACAAGGTATGCTAAGAATGGGTAAGGCATGCCAGGGAATATTAGGGAATGTCAAGAAGTGCTAGAGTGTGCTAGGTAGTTCTGGGGTGTGCTAACATCTGCCAAATAGTGCCAAGGCATTCCAAGTGCTAAGACATGCTAGGATGTGCAGGGTACCAAAGTATGTCAATATACGTCAAGGAGTTTCAAGGCAACAAAAGGAATAACCAAGCTAAAATGAAAGGAAATGAACACATAAGAGGGTTAATGAGTCAGGACTTTATCTTTTTCAAAAGGGGCATGCTAGGCACACTAATAATATGTTCCAATACATGCCAAGTGCCAATGTGTGCCAAGTGCTAATTTTTGTCAATGCATTATTATGCCAAGGAGTTCTAGGGCATGCTAGGGACTACAGGGAATGCCAACACATGATAGGGGAATGTTATGCTATGCTATGGCGTGCCAACATGTGCTTTGGCATCCTGCTCATGGCAAGATGTTCTACGTACAAAGATGTTCCAGGTACAAAGATGTTCAAAGACATGCAAGGTGCCAAGGAATGTTAGTGTATTGTTCCAAAGCATGTTAAGGTGTGCCATGAGTGTTGAGGAGTGCTAGGTCTCTCTCATTAATAGAATTGACAGAGCTTTATTATGTATTAAATAATATAGTTCCTACACACACTAGTGGAACTTTATTTAAAGGAAATTTGCTAGATAATAAAACTAATAGAGATGAATCATGTGTTGACTCATAGGTAGACTATATTCTTATAACTTGAGGGAAATGATACACACTAATTACTTCTTAACAAATTGACTGCTATTATAACCACTATTACCTTGGACACATAATGAAAAAGACTCCACAACAATGGTCTTAAGTCATTATATTTTGAAAAAAAATATAGTAATAGGTACATAGTGTCATCAAAAACTCATTGGAATGATCAATGATGATGAAAAATTTTTGACTGTCACCAAAAGTAACCAAAAAGAGCATTGGTGAGGGTCAATAAAAGATTGTGACTCGAAGTGTCACCAAAGAGAGAATTAGTGATAGGCCTTTAACGAACCTCACCAAAAGTGTCACCAAAGAGAGAATTAGTGATGGGAAATTAACGACCCTCACCAAAAGTGTCATTGAAAATGGCTTTGGTGACAAACCTTAAAGGACCATCACTATATACACTTACAACAATGATTTTTTAAAGACCGTCACCATATGCAGCATTGGTGATGGACCTTAAAAGTCCGTCATAGGCATGAAGCATCATAAAAAACTAATTGGAATAAATGATGAAGAACATTTATTGACCGTCACCAAAAGTAACCAAAAAGATCATTGGTGATGGTCAATAAAATATCGTCACTAGAAGTGTCACCAAATAGAGAATTAGTGATGGGCCTTTAACGACTCTCACCAAAAGTGTCACCAAATAGAGAATCAATGACGGGCCTTTAACAACCCTCACCAAAAGTGTCATTGAAAATGGCTTTGGTGACAAACCGTAAAGGACCATCACTATATACACTTACAACAACGCTTTTTTAAAGACCATCACCATATGTGACATTGGTGACGGACCTTAAAGGTCCATCACAAGCATGACCCTCACCAATGACCTTTTTTCTTGTAGTGGTGGCTTGGAAATATCAACAATGATATAATGAACATCATGATCAAATACGGGAGAAAATATACCATGACAGCTATGATAAAAAAAATCAATGAGTTCATTGGCATCCTAATGATTTGATAAATCAAACAGAGGGGTAGATGAGAAGAAAGAATTTTCACCCTCCGTGATTTTGGAAAAGACAGATGAAAAATCAAGTGGATTTTCAGTGAAGAATTTATCCTCTCTGCTATCAAATAATTAACTAACATTGGGTGTGTTCTGCGAATGATCAGAAGAAGATGCGTCAAGGGATGAATTTACACAAGGAAAATCAGAGATAGCAAACCACCAAATATGTCAGGAAAAGGCAGAGAAGGCACATACAAAGGGAGGTCATCCTTCACCGCAGTTTGATTTTCAGATCCCCAATCATACTCATCGAAAATGACAGTGCAGGTTGGTTGTGTAACATCAACTTCGTCGATAGCTCAATCCTTGTTCACAACAGGTGTAGAGTCCGGAATGAAAGAACACAAAATAGTGCAATCCGAAGGATCTACCAAACGCAAAGACATAGGTTGAGGTAACAAGTGCATATGACAACCCATGGGCTTCCCAACCAAATATGTGCATAAATTAAGAGTAGTGACGATGGGATGATGTGATAGTTGAGTAGATGTGTGTGCATGTTCTCCCACATCACTCTGCAGGGGTGGAGCTATTTGATGAGGGGAAGGTGGACAATCACTTGTGACATCAATGGTGTCCACTTGTGATTGTGCAGCTCCATCACCGAAGTATGTTGAGTGGGGTTTGTACTTTATCTTCAGTTTGGGACAGACTGATTTGGTAAGGCAATATTCAAATCTATGCATGAGATATTGGAATTTCATCTAACTTTTCTCCCAAAATAATTCTTCAATCTACTGTTTGATAGGTTGCCCATTAGCTTCTCTCTTATGTGTTTTGTTAGTGAATTCTCTTGGGTATCCTATTGAGGTAGCTAAAATAGATGGTCAGGTGAAAGGCATATATATCTCAGGGGATTCTAGGTAACTATTTCTCATCCTGTAGATGACTATTCCCAAGCAACTACTAGTTTGTAAAGACTCCTCTAACAAAGAAAATTTTGCCAACAATAGTCAACAATAACCAACCAAGTCAATATAATTAGATCTAGATGGTTTGAGCAGAAAATAAGATTTACATCCAAAAAAAGGCTTATGGTGTAAAAACAAACTGTAACTCTTTTCACAAAATTAGATTCAATAGAATTGCAACATGGCAAGACTTTGGTTAAAAGAAGATGAAATAATGTAAAAAGCACATTAAAAATGGCTGAAAATCCAATAGAGCAATAACTCCTAGCCAATACCAATATGATTGTGGGAAGATGTTACGAACGTTGAGGGCAATAACACCTAAATTTGTGGTATTCTCTGCTCTGAGGCCAACATGGTTCAATGAAACCCAAAAGCAAAGAGTTGTGCCTCAGGTTGACCCAAAGACAAGAAGGATTTCGAGTATCTCAAGAATGAAACATGCATAAAACAAAAAGGAATATCTATATCAATTAAGGATAGGCTTGAGTTTTTCTTAAAAAAAATTATTGAGACATGAAACCCTAGTAGTTGTGACATGTTACCTATGAACTCTCGCCGCAAAAACCTGCATATATAGTTATGGATAGGGGTTTCATCAAATCCCCAAAACATTGTGCATGGGGCATGCAAGACAATAGGAAATGTAAATTTATTCGAAAGAAATAGAACAAGGTTCTTAGCACTAAGATTGTCCTTAATAAGAGCATAAATAAGAAGAAGTTGGCTCAACCTTCAATCATTGTCTAAAATCTGTAAACTTCACCTAAAATTAGCGAATGAAATATGTGTTGATCTGCAGAAATGGAGTGGATGCAGCGATGTCTCAAAGATGTGACAAGGCACTCGAGGATACCACAAATAAACAAAACAAGAAGTTTGAGTGATTCAAACTAAAACAACACAGGAGGACAAATGACAATGGCTCAATGTCAAATATTGTTAATCTATCAAGGAAATATCTATATGATACCACCTACAGCGTATTGAAGTACAATATCTAGATTCTTGTTGAAGAGTTAATCTGCAATACCAGTCGTCAAAAACCTACCTATAGATACTACTTAGGCAATCAAATAAGAATGTATTGTGCTAATAATAAGGGCAAAGGTACCAAAAATAAATATTACCATAAATATTACCAAAGATGAAGAAGCAACCCTTAAGATACTTCGAAATGATCCTGACATGAAAATTCTCAAGGCTAATTAAGGTAATGGTACAGTCATTATGGACACTACCGAATACAACCCCTACGACCTGTTCTCTCACCAAATATCACAATTGTTACATTCTCCCAATGCCAGCCTCGCGAATGTGAAGGAGAATTTGTTTTCCCAACATCCTGTCTCAAAATAAAGTGCAATTAAATTTGGCGAGCCCACATAAATTAACTAATTTTAGTGGCAGAGAGATGTCATGGGCACAATAAAAAAGTAGACGAAAATGCGACGTGACCTGACTCAAAAGGAAGGCCTGTCGGCCTAATTATATCAAATTATGATGTTAGTATTTACCATAAAAGATGATATTATAGTTTGTTCAATGTTATTCGGTCAATCAGAGATGGCAGGGGCCAAATTGCCAATGAATCGTTGTGACTGTGTGATGTTTTAGAGGGAAGAGTTGACAACTTGGTCAATGCATTACCCTAATTTCGTGTATTGCATTGAAATTTTCGACCATTCTTTTTTAAATTTATGTAAGGCATGGAAAAATCAGATGAGATATTTATGGAATTATTAAAGCTAATTTGATTTTATGTGTATATTGAATTTTTATAAATATTGGAATGTGATGTGTGTACTATTATGACACTTTGTGGCATATATATATTTCATTTTTGATGAATTCTATTTATAATCCCACAAAATTACTCCCATAAAATTACTCATTTCATCTATATCAGCCAATAAAAAATAGAAATTTAAATTCAATAATTTTCAAAATTTAATTTTAATTTGCAAAATATTCAATTTAATATGAACGAGACTCGCTGGTTCGAAACGTGTCGACAAATGAATTTGATGTGATTTTCATCGAAAACAATTCTAAAAAAAATGATATGGATCACAAAAACCTTAATTCAATAATTAATAAATTTTGTAAAATCTATTTAAAATTTTCAAAACTAATTGAAAGTCAAACATTTTTTAATAAAAAGGATTGCCCTAGTATAGCTAGATTGTGTTTTTGCCCTTGAAATCATGGAAATTCTGCCAAGATTTTGATAAAAGTCTGCTGGGATTTTTGTAAATTCAAGTTAAAGCTGTAAAATTTCTAGATTTTGGGTGCCCCATGAGTTTTTTGATGGTGCTAAATCCATTTCCACCACCAAAAACATGATTCAAACATTGCTAGTGCAAGATTTCTTGAAATGTTTTTGCCTAGATTCCGGCCACTTTTAACAGTGTGGTCAATTCTTTCACCTCCGTAACTTACCTATATAAATATAACTTAATTAAATGAATCTCATTGAATGACTATGGAAAAAAATAGATTTTCTATCCAAATTTTTGGAAAGCTTAGTCTAAAGAGCTCACAGATTAGCCCTGAAAATAATGTAAATTCTGGTATGATTGTGACAAAATAAAGCAGAAACTTTTAAAAATCTTGGTTACAGTTGTCAAACTTCAAGATTTTAGATTGGGTGTCAGGGGTTCTTGATGAGGCTGAATACATTTCTACTATAAAAATACTATTAAAATGCTCTAGCATTCTGATTTTTAAAAGAAAAAAAATTACCGAAATCTGTAATCTTGTAAACAACGTGTTTGTTTTGTTTTGTGGAATAGAAGATTCTCATCCTCGTCAGTTTTTTCATTTTTTTCATGGTCTTTTTTTTTTTTAATGGGGGGGGGCTAGTTCCCTGTAAAAGTTGTATTAGGCCCAGTGTACAATATATACAATATTTACATTCAGATCTGTCACATCAAACACATCAAGCAATATACAATCTCAATGTTACATCATAAATTGCGAACGCAACGCCACTATAGGGAATCGAACACGGTCGGGGTGCAAGAAAGCCGACTGCCCCGACCGTCGAACCATGCACTCATGCACATCGATACATCAACCAACCTGCACGATTCGTTTATGATCAAGTTCTTCCATAATTGGGACTAAAAAATACATCAGTAGCGAGAAACTTTGGGTTTTTACTTGGGTTATCAATGGTCATATAAATGGGCGTAGCAACTATCACAATCATGACAATATAGGCCCAACACCAAAGAGAGGAAGATATTTCTTTTAATTTTCAAGTCAGTAATTCATTACCTAACTTTCATGGATGAAGATCACCCAAAGATAAAAGAGTCCCAAAGTAAAAAATAATGATTTTGATAATAAGAATAAAATAGCCCCAACATCACGGAAAGGAAGATATTTATTTTAATTTTCAAGTCAGTGATTCATTACCTAACTTTCATTGATGAAGATCACCCAAAGATAATGTTTTTGACAATGAAGATAAAAAATAATGCTTTTGACCATAAGAATAAAATAGTCCCAAGGTCAAAGATAATGTTTTTGACCATAAGGATAACATGGTACCAAAGTCAAAGAAGGGAAGATATTATTTCCCACTTGTGAAGTCGGTGTTTCTCTAATCAATAAAATAAAACAAATGAAGGTTTGGAAAGATGCATTGAATAGCTATGGATGAAAGGATACCACCGTGTAGAATTGAAGAGTTATACCTCTGGTTCCTGTCATTTCTTTCGTCGTTTCTCTTATTTTCCACAGCGGTTCCCTGTCGTTTCTTTCGTCGTTTCAGGTTTATGATTGGGACAGAGAAATATATCAGTTGCATATCCGGAAAATGAATGTGGAAGGAAATTGGGATGATTATAATGTTAAATATAATATAAGTATTTAAACATGATTTAGGGTTGTGAAAGTTTGAGAAGGAAGAACATATACTGGATACACTCATGCTTTACAATTTTTTAAAATATTTGAATGCTATTAATTGTTCACCTTGTTTTTTTTCATCAAAGAAAATTACAGCAACTTCCTAACATCTTCTCTATATAAAAAGGGATAGATCTTACTTTAACAATGTAGATTATCTATTATTATTTTATTGATTTTTTTTTTATGAAAACTATGCTGGAGTAATATGGGAAATTTTATTAAATATGTAACTCTAAATTAACAATTAATAATAAAAATTTGTAAAATTTACTTAAAATCTAAATTTGTTTTTAGAGCATAGTTTTAAAATTCACCTTCATCTTTTATCTATAGTCTCATTTCCTTTTACAAATTTCTTTAATGGATAAAGTTTGCATTATAAATATTTTACACAATATCTTTTCTCTCATCAATAGAGAAGAATATCTAGGATCGTGAACGAGTTATGCAAAATTTATGATTATGAGTTATGTAAAATTTATGATTATGAATAGAGTAAAATTTATTTACGAGAGTGGAGATGTAGGATGGAGTTGATTGTAAGGGAGTGGAGATGTAAGATGGGGTTGATCGTAAGAGAGGAGTAAATAAATGTATAGTAAAAAAAACTTAAGTAACAATGGTGAATTTTATCTAAACAATGGTGAATGTATAATAAAAAAAAACTTAAGCAGCGGTGAACTTTATTTAGACAATGGTGATGTAAAATAAGAAAGATGGAAATGCTACAGAGAATAATTTGAGGCAATGATATCCAAGTTGAGGGATCCAAAACATTTAAAGTTGAGGTGTAGATGCTCCACCTCTTTCTATCACCTTTAAATTTAAGTTTCTAACATTTTTAACAATTAAACTTATTCAAATTATACTTAATATCTTAATTAATTAATTTTATTAAATAAATAACATAGATTTTTTGCCCCATAAATTCTATCAATTATTTTATTATTATACCATCCTATAAAATTTTCATGAAATTATAAATTTTAGCAATTGAACATTAAATACTGGAAACAAATTTATCGATAAAAGCTGAAATTTTAGTATATAAATTTATTTATAAACATTGAAATTTCAGCATGCATACAATATTAAAATATCAGGTATGTAAATTGTGACTACATGCATCTCGCCAACCAAATTTTATCTACCATTGCAATTTTGTTTTGATGTCATGGCGACTAGATTTCATAAGCATGCATTCATATGAATTCTTATGAAATATAGCCTCATCGTTCAACCTAATTACATCGATTCCACACAAAATGGTAGAGAATAGTTAGATGTAGATTTCAATTTGATGTCTTTGTTGGAAGTGCCCTTGTGGACATGTATGGGAAATTTGGGAGTTTAGAGAGTGCTCACAATGTGTTTGAAAATATGCATCACAAAGATGTGGTCTCATGGACAATGATGATAAAAAACTATGCTATGCATGGTTGTGGCATGGAGGCCCTTAAACTCTTCAAACAAATGTTGCATTCTAGTACTAAACCTAATGATGTCACCTTAGTTGTTGTTTTGTTTGCATGCTTCCATGTAGGCCTATTAGATAAGGAAAACATTACTTTAATTGTATCAGTCATCATTACCACATAACACCTATAATGGAGCAATATAGTTGCATTGTTGAGCTTCTTGGCCAAGATGGGTACTTGGATGAGGCACATGACTTTATCAACAAAATGCCAATGAAACTTGGCGCCACTATTGTGGTGTATTTTGTTAGGGTCCCACCCTAACCCCCTTATTTATATAGTAGGATCGAGTCATAATTATAGTTAAGTAAATAGTCGATAAAGCCCATATTAATAATTATAAGTGGTTAACCCGCATTTAATGACGGGACCACAGTTAGTTGCAAATGGGCCATGGTATTAGATAGATGGTATTAATAAGAACCATGGTACTGCTCCATGGTATTGCATGTATGAATCATATATAAAGGATAGAGACTCCCTGCGAGGAGCATCGTGTCTTATTTTGTAATCGAGCTCAGCTCTATTGGAGGTTGCCCCCTCGAAGAGG
>APFE030322574.1:32176-45619 GCA_000404065.3 Pinus taeda
CGCTTGTTGGACTCCCTTGTAATCCCTATGGGTACCCCTTCGAGTAGTAGCGCATTAGACAGAACCGCACACAGACTGTCTTCCAAGTACCCTCTAGGTATATTGGAAGCCCCCTAGCTCTTTTGAAACCTCGCCATAGATAAACCATCGACCGTCTTGCTGCTACAGTACATTGAGAATAGCACTCGAAGAGATTACTCGCCCATACGATAGGGTAGTCGCGTTGTACGGCTAAGGGTACAGTTGATCCTCCTTAGTTAGTGCCTTGAAACATTGGGCTGAGTACTACTGTCAGACCCTTATGTATATTGCGATTTGTAGCACCTGACACTCCTAGAGACCATAGTTCCCTTCTCTATCTCTAGATCACGCATAATCTCTGCCAGATCAAATCTCACAAGTGGGGGTTTTACAGTAGCAACCACAATCAGTCCCGCCGTTCAAATTTATTAGAACAGCTATTCAGATCTATTAGATCGATCAGATCCGTAACAACAATTTGTTCCATCGTTCAAGATCTCTCCGATCAGCCATTCAGATCTCTCAGATCCATCAGATCTGCCATCCAGATTTGAGTAGTTTTGTGGGTTCCTATACCCGGGCATGATTTTCGCATGACTTTTGGCAGCATTGACATTTCAGAGATTCGGCGACTGCAGTATTCCTAAGTAAGGAGTAAAACTTTGTTAGGAGTCTAAGACCCCCCGGAGCGCTTATTGGTAGCTTAGCCCATAATAATTAGGATGACGAGGTGAGCAAGGTGGTACCATTCAATTGTTAGTGCCAAAAAAATTTGGGCGGTCCCAAATTTCAAGTACATCGGATCGATGCATGGTAGAAACTAGAGCTCAAGCTATGGCCAATGAGAAGATCGACAAGCTTGAACAATCCTTGAAAGACATCCAAGACCAGCTGGTGAAAATAACTACAACACTCTCTAAGGGCAAGGAGGAAGCCTACAAGGAGGCATATATTGGCAATGAACACAGTGAGGGTGAGTATAGCCACTCTCTTCACCTCTGGGGCACCCACCAACAATCCCGTCCGTGACCACCCAAGCTGGATATGCATAAATTTGATGGCTCTCACCCGGCAGCATGGATAGCACAAATGGAGCAATATTTCAATATGAATTACATCTTCGATAATGAAACTTAGCTTATGGTGGGGAGCATATACTTAGACAATGAAAGATGGCAATGGTGGCAATGGCATCAACATTGCAATGGAAGGCCCTTGACTTGGGAAACCTTCAAAAAAGCTCTTATGGAGTGCTTTGACCATGAATCTACTTTTTTGGGTCGTCTCACTAAGCTCCGACAGACTAGCACAGTGGATGAATATATTACAGCCTTTGAAGCCTTAGCTTTCCGCACTATAGGTCTCTAAGATGAGTTCTACATGGAATGTTTTATCAGTGGTCTTAAAGAGGCCATACAAGCTCACGTCCGACTGCACCACCCTCCCACATGGTTGAAGGCTTGCAAGGTAGCTTGTAAAGTTGAACTTGCGTTAGCGGCCCAGTCTAATCACCCAAATTTCACCTCCAAGGGTCGCCCCCCACAAGCTCACAGCGCTACTCAAACACTTAAGGTTCAAAAGGTGACAACCTGCAGAAATGGAAAAAAGAAGAAAGCAGGGATTATGTTACTACTGTGATGAAAAATACTCCCTCGGTCATAAATGCAAGGAGCCCAAATTCTTTTAAATTGATGCTACTGATCACAACTCATCGGAGGAAGCCCCGCCACTTGAGGAATGAGAGGAGGAAGAAGAGGACAACCAGAAGGACCATGTCCCTGAAGAACCAGTTATTTTGTTGCATGCTTTGGCAGGGATTTCGTCGCCTCAAACTCTCAAAATCAGAGGCTTTATTAAGCATCACCTAGTCGTAGTCTTGATTGATAGTGGAAGTACACATAATTTTATCCATCAAAGAGTCGTGGAAGCAGTGCATTGTTTTGTACGAGAAGTTTCTAACTTCCAAGTCCAAATTGCAGATGGGGGAACAATGAAATGTGATGGCTGCTGTGAAAATGTCCAACTTCAAATGGGGGATTATCAGTTAAAGACCCACATGTTTTCCATCCACATGGGAGGGTGCGACATTGTCCATGGTGTTGAATGGCTTCGCACACTGGGCCCAATCACAATGGATTTCCAGGAGTTATATATGAGCTTTAAGCAGAACAACCACACACATACCCTTCGCGGACTCCAGGCGAGAGCTCCCTCTATCATTAGCTCACATAGGATGGACAAATTGTTAAAAAAGGGCCATCATGGAGTTATAGCTCAACTTAATGCCATCCAGGCCGTCAAACCCAATTCTCTTTCGATTCATCCTGAGATGCAATAGATCTTAAATAACCATCTGCCAATCTTTAACAAGCCTCATGAGCTTCCACCCTCGATAGGGGAACATGATCATAACATCACTTTGGTCCTAGGGGCCCAACCACCAAATGTGCGCCCATATAGATATCCGTTCACCCAAAAGAATGAAATAGAAAAAATAATCAAGGAACTTTTGGAAGCAGGCGTCATTCGTCCCAGCATTAGTCCTTTTTCATCACTGGTGGTCTGGAGTGCTCAAGAAAGATGGGGAATGGTGTATGTCTCCAGACTTCTGGGCCCTCAATAAGTTGACAGTCAAAGATAAATTTCCCATCCCAGTTGATGATGATTTGCTAGATGAACTAAATGGGGCTCAATTCTTCACTAAGCTTGATCTTCGTTCAGCCTACCACCAAATTCACATGAAAGAAGTTGACATTCCAAAGACTTCTTTTCGAACTCATGAAGGCCATTATGAGTTTCTGGTCATGTCATTTGGTCTTTGTAATGCCCCATCTACTTTTTAGAGCCTTATGAACCACCTGCTCAAACAATATCTCAGAAAATTTGTCCTTGTTTTCTTTAATGACATCCTCATCTACAGTCGCACTTGGGTCGCACATCTTCAGCATGTAGATCAACTCTTGCATTTGATCCGCGAGCATAAATTATTTGTTAAGATGTCCAAGTGTTCTTTTGGCATGGAAGAAGTTGAGTATTTGGGCCACATTGTGGGGCGTGAAGGTGTCAGGGTTGACCCCAAAAAGATCTAGGTAATGCAAGAATGGCCTCAACCTAAGACCTTGAAGAGCCTGAGAGGATTTTTGGGTCTCACAGGCTACTATCGCAAATTTGTCCACAACTATGGTCGCATTGCAAGGCCCCTCACTCAACTCCTCAAGAAAAATTCATTCCTCTGGAATGATGAAGCACAACAAGCCTTTACAGCTCTAAAAAATGCCATGTGTTCCACTCCAGTCTTAGCACTACCAAACTTCACCAAATATTTTGTCATTGAATGTGATGCTTCGGGTACGGCTATTGGGGCAGTCTTAATATAGGAAGGTCAACCCTTGGCCTTCACAAGCCAACAACTAAGTGGGAAGAATTTGGGACAATCTACCTATGAGAAGGAGATGATGGCCATCTTACATGCAGTAGATACCTGGTGACCTTACTTGTTGGGGTGACGCTTCCAAATCCGCACAGACCATCAAAGTCTTAAACATTTTTTGGAGCAACGCCTATCCTCACCACAACAAAATAAATGGCTCGCCAAAATGTTGGGATATGATTATGAGATAATTTACAAGAAAGGGTGCGAAAATATTGCAGTAGATGCATTATCTCGCCAATTTGAGGACAAAAGTACCCTGCTCGCAATTTCCCTTCCCATTCCAGAATGGTTGAAGAGGCTTGCAGGGAATGGTTTTCACATCCCTGGCTCTCCCAACTCATTACTCAATTACAGGTGGATCCAAATTCCACCAAGGGCTACTCGTGGCAAGATGAGATTCTGCGCTACAAGGACAGAGTCATACTATCACCAACGTCCACCCTCAAAAGCAGCAATTTGGCGGAGTTGCACTCATCCCCCACTGTAGGACACTCAGGCTTTCAAAAGACATATGCTCGCACTCGAAGATCATTTTTTTGGACAGGACATTCTTACTTTTGTAGTTGAATGCAACGTCTGTCAATGCCACAACGGAGAGACGGTCAAAGCACCAGGCACATTACAACCATTCCCCATTCTGACATCAATATGGATGGAGGTTTCTATGGATTTCATTACAGGCCTTCCAAAGTCAGGAAACAAGTCAATCATCATGGTGGTGGTGGAAAGACTTTCTAAGTATGATCATTTTTGCACCCTACCCCACCCTTTTACACCAACTTTGGTTGCTCAATCATTCATGGATCAAATCTTCAAATTGCATGGCATGCCCACTTACATTATGTCTGATTGTGACCCGGTCTTCACTAGTAATTTTTGGCAGGAGCTCTTCAGGCTACAAGGTACCCAACTAAAGCTCAGTACTTCCTATCATCCACAAACTGATGGTCAAACTGACGCAGTAAACAAATGTTTGGAATCCTAGCTTAGGTGTTTCACCTTAGAAAAGCAACATCTCTGGGTATAGTGGTTACCTCTAGCTAAATGGTGGTATAACACCAACTATCATGCCACCACCAAAATGACTCCATATGAAGCAATTTATGGTCAACTCCCTCCTTCCCCTCCCTCTTATATCAAGGGGTGCTCTAATGTACAAGCAGTGGATCAACTCCTACAGAACCGCACAACCATGCTCGCCCATCTTAGAGAGAATCTTCATCAATCTCAAAACCGCATGAAGCAACAGGTAGATCAACATCGATCAGAACGCTAATTCCAAGAAGGAGACCAGGTATTTTTGAGGCTGCAACCATATAAGCAAACGTCACTCAAAGACAAGGGGTGTCAGAAACTATATCCAAAATTTTATGGACCATATCAAGTACTTCAGCGAATTAGAGAGGTGGCCTACAAGCTAGCTTTGCCACCCACTGCAAAAATCCATCGAGTTTTCCATGTCTCATCCCTCAAGAAAGTGATTGGGAACAATTGCAGAATTCAAACCAGTATACCTGAACTGGATGAAGAAGGTTCAATCTGGCTCCAACCTGAATAGGTCCTGGACACACGAGAATGGCAACTGCATGGCCGCATGATCAAGGAAGTCCTCGTCAGGTGGAAAGACACGTCTTCGAAAGATGCAACCTGGGAACCAGCCACTATTCGTCAGCAGTTTCCGCAGCTTCAGCCTCGAGGACAAGGCTATTCTTATGGGGGAGGGCATGTTAGGGTCCCACCCTAACCCCCTTATTTATGTAGTAGGATCGAGTCATAAGTATAGTTATGTAAAGAGTCAATAAAGCCCATATTAATAATTGTAAGTGGTCAACCTGCATTTAATGACGGGACCACAGTTAGTTGCAAATGGGCCATGGTATTAGATAGATGGTATTAATAAGAACCATGGTATTGCATGTACAAATCATATAAAGGATAGAGACTCCCTACGAGGAGCATCATGTCTTATTTTGTAATCGATCTCAGCTCTATTGGAGGTTGCCCCCTCGAAGAGGCAAGTGAACATTGCTTTCTGAATAATAAAATACTTGTTGTTGTTTCTCATTGCTCTATGTTCTAGGTATATTTCTTCGCATATTTGGTATTCTAGTATCATCTTTCAGGTTAACAGCATAACATATTTGCTTGGTGCTTGTAGAATTCATAACAACATAGAACTTGGAGAATTTGTGACACAAATACTATTTGAGTTGGACTCTAAAAATGTCGTGCCTTATGTATTGTTATGTAACATATATGGTGTAGCATGTATGGTGTAGCTGGCAGGTGGGGTGATATTGAAAGGATTAGGAAAATGATGAAAGACAACAAGGTAGAGAAGAAGCCTGGGTGCAGTTGGATTAAGGTCCACAAAAAGGTATATGCATTCATGGTGGAAAGCTTTTCTAGGTAGAGGGAGGAAGTAAAGTAAATTTCTTGTACAATATTATTATGAGTGATTTGGATGAAGAGTAAAAATAAAAGATTCTTTGCTTCCTTGCTGAGAAAATGGCAATTTTGTTTTCACTATTTCAACTCATCATTCAAAATCACCATTTCACGTTGTCAAGAACTTTCAATGACCATCATGTTGTGACCAAGTTCATTTCCAAAATTGCCACAACAAATTGTTACAAGGGATAATGGCCATTAACTCATGGAAAGCAACATGATATGTCATATCATGCCAAATCTATATGGGTGAAGAACAAAAGGAAAGGTTTTTTACTATTATGATGAGAATATTTTCATTATGTTTGGGTTATAAACTCATCCCCTGGGATGATAGTTCGTGCTATGAAGAATATTTGAGTTGATGTGAATCCCTAGACCATATTCATCTGCAATATTGTAACATAAGAAATTGTTATGAGGCATGCTAACCATCTCCATCTTCTAATGGACAATAGTGCTCTTGTAAGACATTGGAAAATGATATAGTGTAGGCTTAGCCATTTGAGATACCAAGTTCATTTGCATGGTCATCCTTGTATTGGTAAAAATGCTATTGGGACAAATTTTCGCTTCTAATAGTGAAGCATACAGAGAATTATCATATGTTTCTAGGAAAAACCCCAATAATTATTTCTTGAAATATGTTCTAACTACAACTATGAACCTTAAATCATAATACCTCCAAAAGGTCTCTCTAATCACTAGAAAGGAGATTTATCCCTTAATGATTTGATTGTTGTGTATAATCCTTCCAATGGACCAAGCCCATGATCCAAGAGGTTTTTTTCCTAATATATACTCGATAAAGCCTTTGGTCATATCTTACCAGACTTATTTCGGACATCTTTGGATGATTAGGCACTGAAATTAGTTAATCAGAATAATAAGGACTTCTTTCGTGAAATCTTGATCCGAACTTAAACAAGAATGCAACAAAATACAGAGATAACCATATACCCAAAGATGCAGTAGAAATAATACTTCATTTCATTAATGGAAAACATTGAAATATGCTTACAATCAGAAACGGAAATGAACCAGCTAGGGCAATGGTAGCTTATCTCTGAGAAGAGATGTGGTGGCTACATGCCTCTGAGCTGTGTTACAATGAGGTTGGAGGGCCTATTTATTGTTCAGAATCAATGTAAAACCCTTCACATCCCAAAACCTAACCCTAGAAGATGAAATGCCAAATTGTGGGCCCAGTTTGGGTAAATTGGTACATCAATTTCCCAGGGTCGTAACTTTGGCATAAGATCTTCGTTTGATGTGTACAATAGCTCGTTAGAAATATCTATCTGAGCACTACAACTTTGGGAAGGGAAACATCGGTCCATGGACCCATGTTGCCCCCGAAGTTCCCAAAAAATGTCGTTTAGGGCCTCAAAATGGCTCTGGAAGTTCAGGACCCGACAAACTACTAAAAATAGTAAATTGTGCTACAATTTAGGAAACTGAAAAAAGTGAAAGAGACGGTCGTCGCGTTCTAAATGGGATAGGTGGGTGGCCACCATCATCCACCTGGATCATTCCTCCCCCCTTAGGAAGCAATGGTCCCCATTGCGTTGAGTTCCTCCCTGAGATGAGGAAGCTTCTGCTGAGCTGGGTCTCTAGTGAGCTATTCTGCAATCTCTGATGTGTCTAGAAATGGTGGGAAGCATGGTTGACAACGATCCATATTGAACACTTGGTGCAAGTGAAGGAATGGAGGAATGTTGTGCTTCAGAGAATTTCTACCCGTAGCCTTGGTACTGGTGTAAGGACCATGTTAGAGTGGTCTGAGTTTCTGATGGGTTCTGGTAAGGCGTTCTCTTTGCAGATGTAACCAAACTTTGTCTCCCACTTGAAACTTGTGTGGTACCCCTATGGGTTTCTATCATGATCGTTTCACTTTGCTGCTGCTGCTGTGTGGAGGAACCCTTTGCAGGGGTCATGGATGCAACAACGATCTTCCCCTTACTTTGGGAGCGAACTAGATAGAAAATGAATTTCCTAGTCTGGGAGATGAGCTTGCTACCTTTCTTAGCAGCGATCAAAGAAGTGGGAGTAGGTGGGGCTACCTCTGGTATCCTGTATAATGAAATATTCAAGGAAATAATGACAGTACGAGGCCTTGTCTCATACACAGCATGTTGCCTCCACAAGTATGGCTGACCTAATAATACATCACAAACATCCAGAGGTGTAACATTACACAATACCTCGTCTGTGAAAGGCTAGATGTTCTAGGGAAGGCAGCACTGTTGGCGAACTTTGAGATCTCGTCCTTCATGAAGCCACCCGATACTGTATGGCTGCAGGTGTGGTGTAGTCGATAGGCCCAACTGCTTCACGACCTCTGCTGAAACGAGGTTCTTTTGGCTGGCACTATCGACAATGAATTGCAACGGTGAACCCTTCACCCACATCTGTGAGTGGAAAAGACGTTCCCCTTCCTCTAGATCTTCGGGCTCATTCTTCTAGATCTTGGTAGTGGCAACAATGGCGCTGGGATCCGCATCAATGATCTGCCTTCCTTTTCCATTCCCCTTGTCGAGTTCTCGCTAAGGGTCGGAACATGCATCTGATTCTGAAGCCTCCAACTCGGCCACCAACGACTGCTTGGTCTGACACTCACTTGTGTTGTGATTGGGGCTCTTGTGGAACTCACACCACTTTCTTGTGTCCTTCTTTGGCTTCGTGGTGTTGTTCTTTTCTTGCGGCTTCGACAGGTTTTCTTGAGTCACCCCACCTTAGCTTTATCCTTTGGGCTTCGGATTTGTAGATCCAAAGTCTCGCTTCTTCTGTTTTAACTTTTGCTCGATTTTGACAGTGTATCGGTACGTCGTGCCGAGCGAGGAGATGTTCAGGAACTCCATCTGTTCGTGGATGTATCTGTGTAGGAAATCGTGGTATTTGAGTACCAGATGCAGATCAGAATCTTTGATACCCAACTGTGTGCGAAGGGTATGAAAAGTGTTTGTGAACTCTGGGACATCTTGGTCTCTTCCTTGTCGCAGTGTGGTCCATTTGATGTATTTGTCCTCATAGCTTTTGACAGGATAGTACTGCTCCTTGATGGCATCTCGGGATGACTCCCAAGTGGGTGCGGCTGAAAATAGTGAGCTTGTATTTTCATCCTTCTGCTCGCAATAGCTTTCCCACCAGTCCTTGATGTGGGGGGCTGCTTTGAGAAGAGCATAAACAATCTTTTCCCGACTCAAAAATTCATGAACAGAAAAAAAATCCTCTAGCAGATTTAACCATTTATCTACAACATTTGCATCTATCTGGCCCTCAAATATGGGGATTTCAAAATTAACTTGTACCTTAAAGGGCATGGAGTTTCCAGAGTAGCTGTTCAAAGCCGATGCGTCTCCTCTGGGTAGCCATTGAAGGATCTGCGCAAAGTTATCCATCATTGCGTTCCTTTTCCACTCGAGGGCTTCTTCGAGCAAGATTTTGATAGGATCTCTTGCCCACTCGTCTTTCTTTTCATCTGCCATGGGAGGCCGTTGGGATTTGCGAGGCTGGTCTTGGAAAGGTTCCACCAGTTCAAGCCCTAACTCCTTATATCCTGACCTCGTTGGGGACATGCAAAGAAAAATAGAGAAAAAGTAGACCTCTTTGATGCCACTGATCCGGACTTAAATAGGAACGCAAAAAAATATAGAGATAACCATATACACAAAGATGCAGCAGAAATAATACTTCATTTCATTAATGGAAAAGAGTGAAATATGCATACAACCAGAAATGGAAATGAACTAGCTAGGGCGATGGTAGCTTATCTCTGAGAAGAGATGTGGTGGTTGCATGCCTCTGAACTGTCTTACAATGAGGCTCGAGGGCCTATTTATTGTTGAGAATCAATGTAAAACCCTTCACATCCCAAAACATAACCCTAGAAGATGAAACGCCAAATTGTGGGCCCCGTTTGTGTAAATTGGTACATCAATTTCCTAGGGTCGTAACTTTTGTATACGATCTCCGTTTGACACGTACAATGGCTCGTTAAAAAGATCTATCCGAGCACTACAACTTTGCGAGGGGTGGCATTCGTCCATGGACCCATGCTACCCCCAGATTTTCGAAAAAACGTCGTTTAGGGCCTCAAAACAACTCCAGAAGTTCAGGACCCAAAAAACTACTAAAAATAGTAAACTATGCTACAATTTAGGAAACTAAAAATACTTAAAGAGACGGTCGTGGGGTTCCAAATGGGATAGGTGGGTGGCCACCAACATCCACCTGGATCATTCCTCCCCTGTTAGGAAGCAATGGTCCCCATTGCGTTGAGTTCCTCCCTGAGATGAGGAAGCTTCTGCTGAGTTGGGTCTCTAGTGAGTTGTTCTGCAATCTTTGATGTGTGCAGAAATGGTGGGAAGCACGGTCGATGACAATCCATATTGAACACTTGTTGCAAGTGAAGTAATGGAGGAATGTTGTGCTTTAGAGCATTGTTGGCATAGCCTTGGTACTGGTGTAAGGACCATGTCGGAGTGGTCTGAGTTTCTAATGGGTTTTGGTAAGGCGTTCTCTCTGTAGATGTAACCAAACTTTGTCGACCACTTGAAACTTGTGTGGTACCACTTTGGGTGAGGAGAAGTTGTTCCTGTGTTCTATCGTGACTGTATCCCTTTATTGTTTCTGCTGCATGGAAGAACCCTTTGCAGAGGTCATGGATGTAGCAACGATCTTCCCCTTACTTTGGGAGTGAACCAGATAGAAAATGAATTTCCTAGTCTGGGAGATGAGCTTGTTGCCTTTCTTAGCAGCGATCAAAGAAGTGGCAATAGGTGGGGCTACCTCTGGTATCCTGTATAATGAATTATTCAAAGAAATAATGACAACGGGAGGCCTTGACTCATACACAACATGTCGCCTCCACAAGTATGGCTGGCCTAATAATACGTCACAAACATCCAGAGGTGTAACATCACACAATACCTCATCTGTGAAAGGCTTTATGTTGTAGGGAAGGCGGCACTACTGGCAAACTTTGAGATCTCGTCCTTCATGAAGTCACCCAATATGGTACGGTTACGGGTGTGGTGTAGTCGGTAGGCCCAACCGCTTCATGACCTCTATTAAAATGAGGTTCTTTTGGCTACCACTATCGACAATGAATTGCAGTGGCGAACCCTTCACCCACATCTGTGAGTGGAAAAGACGCTCCCCCTCCTCCAAATCTTTAGGTTCATTCTTCTAGATATTGGCAGTGGCAACAGTGCTACTGGGATCCGCATCAATGATCTGTTTCCCTTTGCCATTCCCCTTGTCGAGTTGTCGCTCACGGTCGGAACATGCATCTGATTTTGAAGCCTTTAACTCGGCCACCAATGACTGCTTGGTTCGACGCTCACTTGTGTTGTGAGTGGGGCTCTTGTGGAACTCACACCACTTTCGTGTTTCCTTCTTTAGCTTCGTGGTGTTGTTCTTTTCTTGTGGCTTCGACGGGTTGTCTTGGGTCACCCCACCTTGGCTTTGTCCTTTGGGCTTCGAATATGCAAATCCAAAGTCTCGCTTCTTCTGTTTGAACTTTTGCTCGATTTTGACAGGTATCAGTACGCCATACCGAGCGAGGAGATGTTCAGGAACTCCATCTCTTCCTGGATGTATCTGTGTAGGTAGCCACAGTATTTGAGTACCAGATGCAGATCAGAATATTTGATACCCAACTATGTGCGAAGCATATGAAAAATGTTTGTGAACTCTAGCACATCTTGGTCTCGTCCCTGCCGCAGTGTGGTCCGTTTGATGTATTTGTCCTCATAGCTTTTAACAGGGTAGTAATTCTCCTTGATGGAATCTCAGATTGACTCCCAAGTGGGTGTCACTGAAAATAGTGAGCTTGTATTTTCATCCTTCTGCTCGCAGTAGGTTTCCCACTAGTCCTTGATGTGGGGGGCTGATTTGAGAAGAGCAAAAACAATCTTTTTCCAACTCGAAAATTCATGAACAGAAAAATAAACCTCTAGCAGATTTAACCATTTATCTATGACATCTGCGTCTATCTAACCCTCGAATATGGGGATTTCAAAATTAACTTGTGCCTTAAAGGGCGTGGCGTTTCCAAAGTAGTTGTTGGAAGCCGATGCGTTGCCTTTGGGTCGCCGTTGAAGGATTTGCACAAAGCTATCCATCATCATGTTCCTTTGCTACTCGAGGGCTTCTTCGAGCAAGATTTTGATAGGATCTCCTACCCACTCATCTTTCTTTTCATCCGCCTTGGGAGGCCGTTAGGGTTTGCAAGGCGGGTCTTGCAAAGGTTTGACGAGTTCAAGCCCTAACTCCTTATATCCCGACCTCGTTGGGGACATGCAAAGAAAAACAGAGAAAAAACATACCGCTTTAATACCACTGGTCCAGACTTAAAGAGGAACATAGCAAAACACAAAGATAACCATATACACAAAGATGCATCAGAAATAATACTTCATTTCATTAATGGAAAACATTAAAATATGCTTACAACCAGAAATGGAAATGAACTAGTTAGGGCAATGCTAGCTTATCTCTGAGAAGAGATGTGGTGGCTACATGCCTCTGAACTGTGTTACAATGAGGCTTGAGGGCCTATTTATTGTTGAGAAACAATGTAAAACCCTTCACATCCCAAAACCTAACCCTAGAAGATGAAACGCCAAATTGTGGGCCTTGTTTGGGTAAATTGGTACATCAATTTCCCAGGGTCGTAACTTTGGCATACGACCTCCGTTTGACACGTACAATAGCTCGTTAGAAAGATCTATCCGATCACTACAACTTTGGGAGGGGCAGCATTCATCCATGTCCCCATTCTACCCCCAGATTTGCAAAAAAACGTCGTTTAGGGCCTCAAAACTGCTCCAGAAGTTCAGGACTCGAAAAAATGCTAAAAATAGTAAACTATGCTACAATTTAGGAAATTGAAAATACTGAAAGAGACAGTTGTGGGGTTCCAAATGGAATAGGTGGGTGGCCACCAACATCCACCTGGATCATTCCTCCCATGTTAGCAAGCAATGGTCCCCATTGCGTTGAGTTCCTCCTTGAGATGAGGAAGCTTCTGCTGAGTTGGGTCTCTAGTGAGTTGTTCTGCAAGCTCTGATGTGTCCAGAAATGGTGGGAAGCATGGTCGACGATGGTCCATATTGAACACTTGGTGCAAGTGAAGGATTGGAGGAATGTTGTGCTTAAGAGCATTATTGCCCGTAGCCTTGGTACTGGTGTAAGGACCATGTCGGAGTAGTCTGAGTTTCTAATGGGTTCTGGTACGACGTTCTCTCTGCAGATGTAACCAAACTTTTTCGCCCACCCGAAACTTGTGTGGTACCACTGTGGGTCAGGAGAAGTTGTTCCTATGTGCTATCGTGACTGTATCCCTTTGCTGATGCTGCTACGTGGAGGAACCCTTTGTAGAGGTCATGGATGTATCAACGATCTTCCCCTTACTTTGGGAGCGAACCAGATAGAAAATGAATTTCCTAGTCTGGGAGATGAGCTTGCTGCCTTTCTTAGCAGCGATCAAAGAAGTGGCAGTAGGTGGGGCTACCTCTGGTATCCTGTATAAT
>APFE030322574.1:46079-106372 GCA_000404065.3 Pinus taeda
ATAATGAATTATTCAAAGAAATAATGACAGCGCGAGGCCTTGACTCATACACAGCATGTCGCCTCCACAAGTATGGCTAGCCTAATAATACATCACAAACATCCAGAGGTGTAACATCACACAATACCTTTTCTGTGAAAGTCTTGATGCTATAGGGAAGGTGGCACTAGTGACGAACTTTGAGATCTCGTCCTTCATGAAGCCACCCAATATTGTATGACTACGGGTGTGGTGTAGTCAGTAGGCCCAACCGCTTCACGACCTCTACTGAAACGAGGTTCTTTTGGCTACCACTGTTGACAATGAATTGCAGCGGTGAACCCTTCACCCACATCTGTGAGTGGAAAAGATGCTCCCCCTCCTCTACATCTTTGGGTTCATTCTTCTAGATCTTGGCAGTGGCAACAATGGCAATGGGATCCGCATCAATGTTCTGCTTCCTTTTGCCATTCCCCTTTTCGAGTTCTCACTCAGCGTCGGAACATGCATCTGATTCTGAAGCGTTCAACTCGGCCACCAACGACTGCTTGGTTCGGCACTCACTTGTGTTGTGAGTGGGGCTCTTGTGGAACTCACACCACTTTCCTATGTCCTTCTTCGGCTTCGTAGTGTTATTCTTTTCTTGTGGCTTCGATAGGTTGTATTGAGTCACCCCACCTTAGCTTTGTCCTTTGGGCTTCAGATTTGTAGATCCAAAGTCTCGCTTCTTCTGTTTTAACTTTTGCTCGATTTTGACAACGTGTCAGTACGCCGTGCTGAGCGAGGAGATGTTCAGGAACTCCATCTCTCCCTGGATGTATCTGTGTAGGTAGCCACGGTATTTGAGTACCAGATGCAGATCAGAATATTTGATACCCAACTGTGTGCGAAGGGTATGAAAAATGTTTGTGAACTCTGGCACATCTTGTCTTGTCCCTGCCGCAGTGTGGTCCATTTGATGTATTTTTCCTCATAGATTTTGACAAGGCAGTACTGCTCCTTGCTGGCATCTCGGAATGACTCCCAAGTGGGTGCAGCTGAAAATAGTGAGCCTATATTTTCATCCTTCTGCTCACAGTAGCTTTCCCACCAGTCCTTGACGTTGGGGGCTGCTTTGAGAAGAGCAAAAAAAATATTTTCCTGACTCAAAATTCATGAACAGAAAACTAACCCTCTATCAGATTTAATAATTTATCTATGGCATCTGTGTCTATCTGACCCGCGAATATAGGGATTTCAAAATTAACTTGTACCTTAAAGGGTGTGGCATTTCTAGAGTAGTTGTTGGAAGCTGATGCGTCGCCTCGGGGTAATCGTTGAAGGATCTACGCAAAGGTATCCATCATCGCGTTCCTTTGCCGCTCGAGGGCTTCTTCGAGCAAGATTTTGATAGGATCTCCTGCCCCATCATCTTTCTTTTCATCCGCCTTGGGAGGCCGTCGGGATTTGCAAGGTTGGTATTGCAAAGGTTCGACCAGTTCATGCCCTAACTCCTTATATCCCGACCTCGTTGGGGACATGCAAAGAAAACCAGAGAAAAAGCAGACCACTCTGATACCACTGATCCGGACTTAAAGAGGAACGCAAAAAAATACAGAGATAACCATATACACAAAGATTCAGTGGAAATAATACTTCATTTCATTAATGGAAAACACTGAAATATGCTTACAACCATAAATTGAAATGAACCAGCTAGGGCGATGGTAGCTTATCTCTAAGAAGAGATGTGGTGGCTACATGCATCTAAACTGTGTTACAATGAGGCTCAAGGGCCTAATTGTTGTTGAGAATCAATGTAAAACCATTCACATCCCAAAACCTAACCCTAGAAGATGAAACGCCAAATTGTGGGCCCCATTTGGGTAAATTGGTACGATCATTTTCCTGGGGTTGTAACTTTGGCATATGATCTCTGTTTGATGCATACAATAGCTCGTTAGAAATATCTATCCGAGAACTACAACTTTGGGAAGGAAAATATCAATCGATGGACACATGTTGCCCCTATATTTCCCAAACAATGTCGTTTAGGGCCTCAAAACGGCTCCGGAAGTTCAGGACTCGAAAAACTGCTAAAAATAGTAAACTATGCTACAATTTAGGAAACTGAAAAAACTGAAAGAGACAGTTGTGGGTTTCCAAATGGGATAGGTGGGTGGCCACCAACATCCACCTAGATCATTCCTCCCCCCTTAGGAAGCAATGGTCCCCATTGCGTTGATTTCCTCCCTGAGATAAGGAAGCTTCTGTTGAGCTGGGTCTCCAGTGAGCTGTTCTGCAATCTCTGATGTGTCCAGAAATGGTGGGAAGCATGGTCGACGACAGTCCATATTGAACACTTGGTGCAAGTGAAGGAATGAATGAATGTTTTTCATTAGAGCATTGTTTCCCGTAGCCTTGGTACTAGTGTAAGGACCATGTCGGAGTGATCTGAGTTTCGGACGGGTTCTAGTAAGGCATTCTCTCTGCAGATGTAACCAAACTTTGTCGCCCACCTGAAACTTGTGTGGTACCCATTTGGGTGAGGAGAAGTTGTTCCTGTGTTCTATCGTGATCGTATTCCTTTCTGTTTTTGCTGTGTGGAGGAACCCTTTGCAGGGGTCATGGATGTAGCAACGATCTTCCCCTTACTTGTGGAGCGAACCAGACAGAAAATGAATTTCCCAGTCTGGGAGATGAGCTTATTGCCTTTCTTAGTTGCGATCAATGAAGTGGCAATAGGTGGGTCTACCTTTGGTATCCTGTATAATGAATTATTCAAATAAATAATGATAGTGTGAGGCTTTGACTCATACACAGCATGTCACCTCCACAAGTATGGTTGGCCTAATAATACATTACAAACATCCAGAGGTGTAACATCACACCTTCTCTAGATCTGCTCGCCCTCCTCTAGATCTTCGGGTTCATTCTTCTAGATCTTGGCAGTGGCAACAGCGGTGCTGGGATCCACATCAATGATCTACTTCCCTTTGCCATTCCCCTTTTCGAGTTCTAGCTCAGGGTCGTAACATGCATCTGATTCTGAAGCCTTCAACTCGGCCACCAACGACTGCTTGGTCTGACACTCACTTGTGTCGTGACTGGGGCTCTTGTGGAACTCACACCACTTTCTTGTGTCCTTCTTCGGATTTGTGGTGTTTTTCTTTTCTTGCGGCTTCAACGGGTTGTCTTGGGTCACCCCACCTTGGCTTTTCCCTTTGGGCTCTAGATTTGCAAATCCAAAGTCTCACTTCTTCTGTTTTAACTTTTGCTCGATTTTGATAGCGTATCGGTACACCGTGCTGAGCGAGGAGATGTTCAGGAACTCCATTTCTTCCTAGATGTATTTGTGTAGGCAACCGTGGTATTTGAGTACCAGATGCAGATCAAACATAATGGGTAGCAAGAGGCTATGGTTCGATCCACCCCAACCAAAGCATAAAACTAAGTTTTACAAATACTGGGGAAATGCTCTTTGCATGTGTCTTTTGTTCGAATCTTTGATACCCAACTGTTTGCGAAGGGTATGAAAAATCTTTGTGAACTTTGGCACATCTTGGTCTCATCCCTGCCACCGTGTGGTCCATTTGATGATTTGTCCTCATAGCTTTTGACAAGGTAGTACTCCTCCTTGATGGCATCTCGGAATGACTCCCAAGTGGGTGCGGCTGAAAACAATGAGCCTGTATTTTCATCCTTCTGCTCACAGTAGCCTTCCCACCAGTCCTTGACGTGGGGGGCTGCTTTTAGAAGAGTAAAAGCAATCTTTTCTCGACTCGAAAATTCATGAACAAAAAAATAACCCTCTAGCAGATTTAACCATTTATCTATGGCATCTGCACCTATCTAACCCTCGAATATGGGGATTTCAAAATTAACTTGTACCTTAAAGGGCGTGGAGTTTCCAGAGTAGTTGTTGGAAGCTGATGCGTCGCCTCTAGGTAGCAGTTGAAGGATCTGCACAAAGCTATCCATCATCGCGTTCCTTTTCCGCTCAAGGGCTTCTTCAGGCAAGATTTTGATAGGATCTCCTGCCCCCTCATCTTTCTTTTCATCCTCCATGGGAGGCTGTCAGGATTTGCGAGGTTGGTCTTGCAAAGTTTCAACCAGTTCAAGCCCTAACTCCTTATATCTCGACCTCGTTGGGGACATGCAAAGAAAAATAGATAAAAAGCAGACCGCTATGATACCACTGATCCAAACTTAAATAGGAACGCAACAAAATAAAGAGATAACCATATACACAAAGATGCAGCAGAAATAATACTTCATTTCATTAATGGAAAACACTGAAATATGCTTACAACCAGAAATGGAAATGAACTAGCTAGGGTGATGGTATCTTATCTCTAAGAAGAGATATGGTGGCTACATGCCTCTGAACTGCGTTACAATGAGGCTTGAGGGCCTAATTATTGTTGAGAATCAATGTAAAACCCTTCACATCCAAAAACCTAACCCTAGAAGATGAAACGGCAAATTGTGGGCCCCATTTGGGTAAATTGGTACATCAATTTCCCGAGGTCATAACTTTGGCATACGATCTCCGTTTGACGCGTACAATAGCTCGTTATAAATATCTATCCGGGCACTACAACTTTGGGAATGGCAACATCAATCCATGGACCCATGTTGCCCCTATAATTCCCAAAAAACATCGTTTAGGGCCTCAAAACGGCTCCGAAAGTTCAGGACCCAAAAAACTGCTAAAAATAGTAAACTGTGCTACAATTTAAGAAACTGAAAAAAGTGAAAGAGATAGTCATGGGGTTCCAAATGGGATAGGTGGGTGGCCACCAACATCCACCTAGATCATTCCTCCCCCCTTAGGAGGAAATGGTCCCCATTGCGTTGAGTTCCTCCCTGAGATGAGGAAGCTTCTGCTGAGCTGGGTCTCTAGTGAGTTGTTCTGAAATCTCTGATGTGTCCAGAAATGGTGGTAAGCATGGTCGACGATGGTCCATATTGAACACTTGGTGCAATTGAAGGAATGGAGGAATGCTGTGCTTTAGAGCATTGTTGCCCGTAGCCTTGGTAGCCTTGGTACTGGTGTAAGGACCATGTTGGAGTGGTCTGAGTTTCTGATGGGTTCTGGCAAGGCATTCTCTCTGTAGATGTAACCAACCTTTTTCACCCACCTAAAACTTGTGTGGTACCCTGTGGGTGAGGAGAAGTTGTTCCTGTGTTCTGTCGTGACTGTATCCTTTTGCTGTTGCTGCTGCGTGGAGGAACCCTTTACAGGGGTCATGGATGTAGTAATGATCTTCCGCTTACTTTAGGAGCGAACCAGACAGAAAATGAATTTCCTAGTATGGGAGATGATCTTGCTGCCTTTCTTAGCACCAATCAAAGAAGTGGCAGTAGGTGAGGCTGCCTCTGGTATCCTGTATAATGGATTATTCAAAGACATAATGACAGCGTGAGGCCTTGACTCATACACAGCATATTGCCTCCACATGTATGGCTGGCCTAATAATACATCAAAAACATCCAGAGGTGTAACATCACACAATACCTCATTTGTGAAAGGCTTGATGCTGTAGGGAAGGCGGAACTGCTGGCGAACTTTGAGATCTCGTCCTTCATGAAGCCACCCGATATTGTACGGCTGCGGGTGTGGTGTAGTCGATAGGCCCAACCGCTTCATGACCTCTGCTAAAACAAGGTTCTTTTGGCTACCACTATCGATAATGAATTGCAGCGGTGAACCCTTCACCCACATTTGTGAGTGGAAAAGACGCTCCCCCTCCTATAGATCTTCGAGTTCATACTTCTGGACCTTGGCAGTGGCAACAATGGCGTTGGGATCCGCATCAATTATCTCCTTCCCTTTTCCATTCCCCTTGTCGAGTTCTGGCTCAGGGTCGTAACATGCATCTGATTCTGAAGCCTTCAACTCAGCCACCAACAACTGCTTGGTCCGACACTCATTTGTGTTGTGAGTGGGGCTCTTGTGGAACTCACACCACTTTCCTGTGTCCCTCTTCAGCTTCTTGGTGTTGTTCTTTTCTTGCGGCTTCGACGGGTTGTCTTGGGTCACCCCACCTTGGCTTTGTCCTTTGGGCTTCGGATTTGCAAATCCAAAGTCTTGTTTCTTCTGTTTGAACTTTTGCTTGATTTTGAGAATGTATCAGTACACCTTGCCGAGCTAGGAGATGTTTAGGAACTCCATCTCTTCCTGGATGTATCTGTGTAGGAAACCATGGTATTTGAGTACCAAATGCAAATCAGAATCTTTGATGCCCAACTATGTGTGAAGGGTATGAAAAATGTTTGTGAACTCTAGCACATCTTGGTCCCATCCCTACCGCAGTGTGATCCATTTCATGGATTGGTCCTCATAGCTTTTGACAGGGTAGTACTGCTCCTTGATGGCATCTCAGAATGACTCCTAAGTGGGTGCGGCTGAAAATAGTGAGCCTGCATTTTTATCGTTCTGCTCACAGTAGCTTTCCCACCAGTCCTTGACGTGGGGGGCTGCTTTGAGAAGAGCAAAAACAATCTTTTCCCGACTCGAAAATTCATGAACAGAAAATAACCCTCTAGCAGATTTAACCATTTATCTACGGCATCGGCGTCTATCTGACCCTCGAATATGGGGATTTCAAAATTAACTTGTACCTTAAAGGGTGTGGCGTTTCCAGAGAAGCTTCTGGAAGCCGATGCGCCGCTTCTGGGTAGCCGCTGAAGGATCTGCGCAAAGCTGTCCATCATCGCGTTCCATTGTCGCTCGAGGGCTTCTTCGAGCAAGATTTTGATGGGATCTTCTGCCCCCTCGTCTTTCTTCTCGTTCGCCATGGGAGGCCGCCGGGATTTGCGAGGCTGGTCTTGCAAAGGTTCGACCAGTTCAAGCCCTAACTCCTTATATCCCGACCTTGTTGGGGACATGCAAAGAAAAACAGAGAAAAAGCAGACGCTCTGATACCACTGATCCGGATTTAAACAGGAACGCAACAAATTACAGGGATAACCATATACACAAAGATGCAGCGGAAATAATACTTCATTTCATTAATGGAAAATACTGAAACATGCTTACAATCAGAAATGGAAATAAACTAGCTAGGGCGTTGGTAGCTTATCTCTGAGAAGAGATGTGATGGCTACATGCCTCTAAACTATGTTACAATGAGGCTCGAAGGCCTATTTATTGTTGAGAAACAATGAAAACCCTTAACATTCCAAAACCTAACCCTAGGAGATGAAACACCAAACTGTGGGCCCCGTTTGGGGGTAAGTTGGTACATCAACTTCCCGGGGTCGTAACTTTAGCATATGATCTCCGTTTGACGCGTACAATAGCTCATTAGAAAGATCTATTCGAGCACTATCATTGTTGGAATGGCAACATCGGTCCATGTTCCATGGACCCGTGTATTTTCCAAAAATCGTCGTTTAGGGCCTCAAAATGGCTCCGGAAGTTCAAGACCCGAAAAATTGCTAAAAATAGTAAATTGTGCTACAATTTAGGAAACTGAAAAAAAAAGTGAAAGAGACAATCGTGGGGTTCCAAATGGGATAGGTGGGTGGCCACCAACATTCACCTCGATCAAATCTGTAGCCAAAATTTTGTGTTGATGGGTGATTTTCCCCAAAATAATTCTTCAATGTATTGTTTGATAGGTTTCCCATTAGCTTCTCTCTTATCTTCTTTGTCAGTGAATGCCCTTGGGTATCCTATTGAGGTAGCCAAAATAGATGTTCAGGTGAAAGGAATATCTATCTCAGGGGATTCTAGGTAACTAATTCTCATCCTATAGATGACTATTCCCAAGAAACTGCTAGTTCGTAGAGGCTCCTCTAACAAAGAAAAGTTTGCCAATAATAGTCAACAATAACTAACCCATTCAATATAGTTAGATCCAAATGGTTTGAGTAAAAAATAAGATTTACATCCAAAAAATGGTTTACAATGTACAAATAAACTGTAACTCTTTTCACATAATTAGATTCAACAGAATTGTAACATAGCTAGACTTTGGTTAAAAAAATATGAAATAATGTAAAATTAACATTGCAAATGGCTCAAAATCCCAATAGAGCAGTAACTCCTAGCGAATACCAATATGATTGTGGGAAGATGTTACGAGTCTTAAGGGAAGGAACACCCAAATTTGTGGTATTATCGACTCTGAGGCCAACACGGTTCCACAACATCCAAAATCAAAGAGTTGTGCCTCAGGTCAACCCGAAGACAAGAAGGCTTTCAAGTATCTCAGAATGAAACCTGTGTAAAACAAAAAGTAATATCAATATCAATTAAGGATGGTCTCGAGTTTTTCTTAAAAATAAAGTTATTGAGACATAAAACCCTAGTTGTGACATGTGACCTATGAACTGTCTCCGCAGAAAGTTGTATCTTTAGTTATGGATAAGTGTTTCATCAAATCCCCAAAGTGTTGCACAGGTGGCATGCAAGATGACAGGAAATGCAAATTTAATCCAAAGAAACAGAACAAGTTTCTTAGCACTGAGATTGTCCTTAATAAGAGCATAAATAAGAAGAAGTTGGCTCAACCTTCAATCATTGTCTAAAATCTGTAAGCTTCACCTAAAATTAGTGAATGAAATATGCGTGGATCTGAAGAATGGAGTAGATACAACGATGTCTGAAAGATGTGACAAGGCACTCGAGGATACCACAAATAAATAAAACAGGAAGTTTGAGCGATTCAAACTAAAACAACATAGGAGGACAAATAACAGTGTCTCAAAGTCAAATATTGTTAATCTAGCAAGGCAAAATCTATATCATACCACCTACAATGTATTGGAGTACAGTATCCAACTTCTTGTTGAAGAGTTAATCTGTTATACCAATTGTCAAAAATCTACCTATATATACTGTTTAGGTAATCAAATAAGAATATATTGTGCTAATAAGAAGGGCAAAGATACCAAAAATAAATATTACCAGAGATGAAGAAGTAGCCATTAAGAAAATTCTAAATATTTCTCACATGAACATTCTCAAGATTGATATAAGTAATTCTACAATCATTATGGACACTACCGAATACAACCCTTGTGACCTGTTCTCTTGCCAAACATCACAATTGTTGCATTCTCCCAACGTCAACTCATGAATGCGAAGGAGAAGTTGTTTTCCCAACACCATGTCTCAAAATAAAGTGCAATTAAATTCGGCGAACCTACATAACTTAACTAATTTTAGCGGCAGAGAGATTTCATGGGCATAACAAATAAGTAGACGAAAATGTGATCTGACCTGATTCAAAAGGAAGGCCTAATTATATCAAATTATGATGTTAGTATTTACCGTACAAGACAAGATTATAGTTTGTTCAATGTTAGTCGATCAATCAGAGGTGGCAGGGGCCAAACTACCAATGAGTCGTTGTGATTGTGTGATGTTTTAGAGGGAAGAGTCGACAACTGTATTGCATTGAAATTTTTGACCATTTTTTAGTGACACCTAGTTTCAGATAAGAACAATGAGGACGTAGACTCTCCTACTACTCGTGCTGCTTTTGTTATCGTACATGGTGTTCATTGATGGAGAGTGTCCGATTGAACTACACTACATTTGTAAATTGCAGTCGGACAAGACTTTATATAAATCGGCCAATATCGGTGGTAGTGACAGTCCTTGCTGCCAGACATTGCTAAGCTGGTCCAGTGTGGGCATAGCTCAATATTTGAGAGATGCATCCATGCTTGATCTCCCCAACAATGCCTATATCGTCTCTTGTCTCACACTCTTTCAGCAGCAACTGGATTCTCTAGGTCTCACCCTACACTTCGTGTGAATCTGTTTGAAGAAAAGTATGTTTGAGTTTGTATCGAGCCTAGTCCTCTGCGTTGGATTACCAGAGATGAAGAAGCAACCCTTAAGAAACTCAGAAAGATTCTTGACATGAAAATTCTCAAGGCTAACAAAGGTAATGCTATAGTCATTATGGACACTACCGAATACAACCCCATTGATCTCTTCTCTTGTCAAATATCACAACTGCAGTCCTATTTTCTCACCAAATATCACAAACGTTACATTCTCCCAACGCCAACCTAACGAATGTGAAGGCAAATTTGTTTTCCCAACATAGTGTCTCACACTAAATTGCAATTATATTTGGCTATCCTACATAGCTTAACTAATTTTAGCGGCAAACAGATGTCACGGGCACAACAAAAGGTAGAAGAAAATGTGAGGTGACCTGATTCAAAAGGAAGGTTTATCGGCCCAAATATAATAAGAAGGGAATAACTAACCAAATTTAATTTTCTTTTTGAAATTTATGTAATTTTCTTTTTGAAATTTATGTAATGCATGGAAAAATCAGATGAGATATTTATGGAATTATTAAAGCTAATTTTATTTTATGTGTATGTTGAATGTTTATAATGTGATGTGTATATTATTATGACACTTGGTGGTATATTATTATATTATATATAATATATATAATATATTTATTTTTTGACAATTTTTATTATTATAATCCCATAAATTACTCATTTCAATCTACATGAACAATAAAAAATAAAATTTAAATTTTAAAATTTTTTAAATTTAATTTTAATTTGCAAAATAATTCCAGTTATATTTTTTTTAAATTAATAAATTTTTTGTAAAATCTGTTTAAAATTTTCAAATAATTGAAAATCAAAAATAAAAATTTTTTACTAAAAAAGTTCAAAATTTTTCAAAATTTAATTTTAATTTGGAAAATATTCAATTTAATATTTTTTTAAAGTTAATAAATTTTGTAAAATCTGTTTAAAATTTTCAAAACTAATGGAAAGTCAAACATTTTTTACTAAAATTGATTGCCCTAGTCTAACCAGACTACTTTTTTATCCTGCCGGGATTTTTGTAAATTCAGGTTAAAGCTATCAAACTTCAAGATTTTGGGTGCCCCATGAGGTTTTTGATGGTACTAAATCCATTTCCACCATCAAAAACATGATTCAAACATTGCTAGTGCAAGATTTCTTGAAATTCTTTTGCCTGGAATCTGGACACATTAACATGATTCAAACATTACTAGTGCAAGATTTCTTGAAATTCTTTTGCCTAGATTCTAGACATTTTTAATAGTCCAGACAATACCTCAGCCTCCATAACCTACCTATATAAATATAACTTAGTTAAATGAATCTTTGCAAAAATACATTGAATGACTATGGAAAAAAATATATTTTTTATCCAAATTTCTGGAAAGCGTGCTCACAAATTAGCCCCGAAAATAATGTAAATTCTTGTAAGATTATGACAAAATAAGGCAGAAATTTTTAAAAATCTTGGTTACAACTGTCAAACTTCAGGATTTTGGATACCTCAGGGGTTCTTGATGGTGCTGAATCCATTTCTACCATAAATATAAATGGGCCTCACAGCTATCACAATCATGACAATATGGGCCAACATCAACCAAAGAAAGAGATTTCTTTTATTTTTCAAATCAGTGATTCATTACCTAACTTTGATTGATTGATGAACACCACCAAAAGATAATGTTTTTGACAATAAAGATAAAATGGTTCCAAAGTCAAAGGGAAGATATTATTTCCCACTTGTGAAGTCGGTGTTTCTCTAATCCATAAAATAAAACAAATGAAGGTCTAGAAAGATGCATTGAATAGCTATGGATGAAAGGAGCATTCTACCACCTTGTATAATGGAAGAGTCATACCGCCGTGTAGAATGGAAGAGTCATATCTCTGGTTCCTGTCATTTCTTTCGTCGCTTCTCTTATTTTCCACAATGGGTCCCTGTCCTTTCTTTCGTCGTTTCAGGTTGATGATCAGGCTCTTCCATGATTGGGACTGATATTCTGGTTTTTTTCCATTGGATACAGAAAGAAAAACATATCCGGAAAAAGAATGTGAAGGAAACTGGGACACTTATAATATTAAATATAATATAAATATTTAAAAATGATTTAGGGTTGTGAAAAGTTGAGAAGGAAGAACATATGCTGGATACACTCATGCTTTACAATTTTTTAAATATTTGAATCTTATTAATTGTTCACCTATAAATATGTTGATTTTTTTTTCTTCAAAGAAAATTACGTCAACTTCCTAACATCTTTTCTATATAAAAAAGGATAGATCTTACTTTAACAAATGCTAGATTATCTTTTATGAAAACTATGCCAGAAGTAATATGGGAAATTTTACTCTTTCAAATAATTAAATATAATTATTTCCATTTAAAATAATAATTTAAATGATATTTTAAATATGAAAATGTAAAATTTACTTAAATCTTATATAAAAAGGATAGATTTTATTCATTGTTCCAATAATTCTTTTAATGAAAACTATGTCATGAGTAATTTTGGAAATCTTATTAATATTGTAACTCTTCCAAATGAATAAATGTAATAATCGGATGTAATTATTTCCATGTAAATTAACCATTTAAATAATAAAAAAAATAAAAATTACTTACAATCTAAATTTGCTTTTAAAGCATAGTTTTAAAATTCACCTCCTCCTTTTATATATAGTCTTTTTCCCTTTTTACAAGTTTCTTTAATAGTAAAGTTTGCATTATAAATATTTTATAGAATATTTTTTATCTCATGAATAGAGAAGAATATCTATGATTATGATTATGAATGAGTTATGTATATTTGTAAAATGTGCAAAGATTACAAAACAATTCTTATTATACATGTCAAATAATGAATATTTCTTTTATAAGAAAAAAAAGATTAGAAGAAAATAAAAATAGTTGATTATCATTTCTAATTAAGGAAAACTATTTACACACCTTTTAAATTTATTCATGTTTAGCTGTAAGACATGGTCTAACAAGATCAAGTCAATTTCTACCTTGAATGACTTGATTTGCAAGTTAGATAATATTAGGGTTAAGTTTTAGCTTACTGCAAAGTCTTACAACTTGATGTTATAGCATGAAGTAAATGAATTGATGAATCTTAGTATCATTTTATGGAAAGCCAAGAATAAGAAAATGGCCCATGCACACCCTTGATCTAGGTTTTAAGAGCTTAAAAACTCGATAAAGACTATTCAGCCAAAAATTAACTAGTTATAGAAAAATACCTCAATCTAGGGCTTTTAATCTCCATCAATCAATTTATTTTAAACCCTGAATCAAGGGCTTGAAATTCCAGTATCCTTCCCATTTATGTAGGTTTTTCCCTTCATCTCTTCCATGGAAGGCGGTGGACTTGTTGCATGTAGATTCTTCATTGAATCCTATATCCACTTACATGAAACTTTCTCATTTGAAAATTTGCAAGGAAAATCATTTAATTAAACGGAAAATTGAAATATTAAATGATATTAATATTTTGAGAAAAAAATATTGTTAAAAGCACAATGCAATTCTCTACAAATTCTTTCTTACTATACAACAAAATTCACAACACATATATGAGTTTTGAGCACTTTAATTTAAAAATAAAAAATAAAATCTAAAATTAAAAATTTCATCATCACATTTCACTAAAAGGTAGGAAACATATCCATGGATTCACCTAATATTGCAAAAACTAAAAATGATGTCATGAAATTCCTTAAATATTGTTTTTCTCCTACAAAATTATTGCCAGTGACATTAGTAGGAACATGCCACTTAATATTGCCCTCTCTGTTTGTAGGATCAATATTTAACTCACTTGCATTAGTCATAAGTCCCTAGTGTGCCAAGGGACACTTCAAAAACTCACACTTCCTCATCTCTGCTAGCAGGTAGTGTTTAGGCTTAGGGTCACCAATACCCTTTCTAATTTTCAACATGCTCCTCCCAAATAGAGAGAAAGACTAAAATGTTGTCCAAATAAATGAAAAATAAATTTAGATACGTATATAACAAATCATTCATTAAACACATATAAGTATTTCAATTCATTACTCAAACCAAAAGGCATTACTATTAACCACTCATATAGACCTTTCTTTGCCTTGAAGGCAACATTTCAAGTGTCTTCTTCCTTGATCCAAACCATAAAATATGTAGATTTCAAATCCATATTAATGAATTACTTTATATGTTGTCCTTGATTTAATAAATCATTGATATGGGGAAATTGTTATTGATTTTGGTAATGATCTTGTTCAAATATTTATAATTAATACGCATTCTTAGTCTCATGATTCTTTTCTACTAAAATGGTAGTGGAATAACATGGTGAGGTACTTGATCTTACAATTCATTACTCCAACAACTCTTGTAATTTTTTCTTCATGTCATCCTACTCTAATATGGATTTTTTTTACTCTCCTTTATTTCTGTAAAAGATAGTAAAATAATGCTCCACTTTCTTCTTGGTTGGCATCTCTTTTATATCTTGGATCACTTCTTTGTATGCCTATAATATATGCTTTATTATTTGATACATCCATTGAAGGATATCTTCAAAACTCTTAAAAGTTTATCTTTATAGTTTTGTCTCAAAAAAAGAAGCATATACTTATTGGTTGAGTTAGTCGATCTTTTAGCTTGTTGTGCATACACTAGAGATATCTTTGACTTTCCATTCTATGCGTTGCTGATAAAATATTTTCCAAAATTGATTAGGAGGTATTGGTTTTTTATCCTTTTGATGAAGAAAACATCCCTCATATGCATATAGGGACTACTAAACCCTACATGATAGACATCAAGGGATGCTACACTAGCATATTTCATCAATAAAAGTTTCACTAATAGCAAATCTAAGCTTGCATTGCTTGATCACAACTAACTATGCATCCCTTTTCATTGAACCCAAAGGTTATGGATGAAGGTTATCATGCATTTCTAAACTAAGATTACATACTATGTCTTTCATAATGAGGATTTCCTATGAATTGGAATCAAAGAACGAATCTACTTTATTTTTTTTTTTTTTTTTTTTTTTATCTTAGAACTAATATGGAATAACCTTGTCATATCATTCTCCTCTTTGTTATGGAGGATACTTAGGGTCACTTCTATGTCATTTTCTAGAAAAAATTCCCACATTTTCTTCTTCTTTATATCTCCTTTCTTGCTTTTGTTAGAAGATTTTTCTTCTTGCATTGCTCCTACTTGTAGTTCCTAGGATCCATCTTTGTATAAAATTTCCAACATTTTTCTTAGTATGACTATTAATATTGTAATGATAACAATGTCTATGATGTTCCTTGCACACATGTGTAGTTGCAAAAATATTTTTATTTTTCCCTTTTCCATTCTTCTCCACTCCCCTATTGAAAGCACAATACTAGTTCTAGTACTTAGAACTATTTTCCACCCATTATATATATTAGATTAAATGGATAGGAGCTATATACATGAATCATCAATATTCATAGTTTTCAATAGAAAAACTTTCCTCCTAATGTCGTCGTGAATTTCATTGAGTTAATTTACAACTATGTTGGATTGGTATTTATTCCAAATTGGATGAATTCATTTCAAAACTTTATAATAAAATTTTGTACACTTTTCCATTTTCTCCTCTAATAATAGTGGTATTAAATTGTCTCCTCCTCATCATACATGATATAATAAAACCAAAGTTTTCAAGAGGTTCTTGAAAACCTCCCACTTCGTTACTAGAATACCTCACAATTCCCATATGGTTGAGATGGTTAGTGTTTATTTTGGTATGTACCTATGAGAGATATAATAGAATTTCCATTATATGCATAAATGATAAATATTTACCATTTTTTTGGATAATATTGGTTTTCCCTTGTTATGAATATAATGCCCCTCCTATGCATATAGTGGCGATGAAACTCTGCATAGAAAACATTAAGAGATAAAATTATTGGACTAACCACCCCATCACCTTGGGAACTGGGACTAACCACCCTCTCAAAGTAATGGTAAGGGTTTGTAAGTTGACTAATGCCTATATTTTTTGGTGTAATAGAAAACATCAACATGGTATCAGAACCTTGGCCCAAGATTGATTTCCATGAGTTACATGGATGGATGGTAATGGAGTAATTGGCGTGCCTCTAGGAATTGATCACATGAACTAATAAATATCCTAAGAATATGGGACTAACCTCTCACTAAAGGTAATGGTAAGGGTTTGGAAGTTTACTAATGCCTACAAGTTTTGGTGTAATGGAAAACCTCAACAATAACATCTTATTTAATCAATACTTTTTTCACAAATAGAAAAGTTAAGCCTTCATTTATTGATAACATTTAACTCTACATCCTTTTTTCTTGATCCCAAAGAGTACGAATGAATGTTATCATGCATTTTAAACTAATATTATTTACTAGGTTGAAATGGTTCCTCCCACCCTTTAGAAAATATTCTAGGCTCAATGGGAGATGTTACTTTCAATTAACCCAACACCCATAGTCTCATTATGGAAATAGGGTTACAAAATTTATCCTTCTTCAAGTTAGTGAAATTAATTTTTACTAACAACATTGTGGTCAACACATCGAGCACTTTTCGATGATATAAATTTTATCTTGATCTGGTACTTAGATCAAGATTCATGCCCAATTAAATTTTGATCATTTGACCCTTCCATTGAGGCAAGAACTTTCCATGTGGCATCATCGTGGCAACCCCACCTCACCTTGGTGGTACCATGTCTCCTTAGGATGCCCACATGGCCATGGCTAGTTCCATGTGGTGCCCACCACATCACCTATCCTCATGGGCCCACATCTCTAGACCTTGGCATGTTAATTGCATTTATACACATTATATCCAACTCCAAAATTTTTCGTTCCTGTATCTTTACAAAAAAATTGGACTTTCAGAACTCTAAACTAATTCCTATTAGCGCACACACTCGACCCTGGCCCACACTTGAGCCTCCCAGCCTCACTATTTCGAGCTCACCCTAGATGGCTTGAACTTCCAAATGCACCTACTATCCATAATGAAGTTTAGATCCATTCTTACCTTCCACTAGAGAACCCCACTCTACACATAGCTTTAATTGAATGGTCTAAAACTATATTCCGGTTCATTATAAATCTAAACCCAGCACAATATTTGTTAGCACAATCCTCTCGAACACTCGAACTCCCATATATGTCTATACCTCCT
This sequence comes from Pinus taeda, assembly GCA_000404065.3. Classification (NCBI taxonomy): domain Eukaryota; kingdom Viridiplantae; phylum Streptophyta; class Pinopsida; order Pinales; family Pinaceae; genus Pinus; species Pinus taeda. The sequence goes on from APFE030322574.1 coordinate 63,041, forward strand.
GAGTTGTATCCAGTCCATTCAAATTTTTTTCCACCACAACATACTAATAAACACTTCTTTCATTCATCTAAACTCCCAAACTTGTTTAGATAACCTAAATACAATATGATCTCTAAGAGTTATTTTCTAAGATTTTTTCAATCGTTTTGGGTTTAAACCAAGGTTCTCTAAAGAACATGGTTACACCCAAAGTATGCACAACCAGGGTAATATGTCTTAACATTAATTCAATGAAAATCAAGTGTTAACCATTAATAACACCACATTCTTGGAGATGTAAACATGCCTACCACTCAAGCATTATAACAGGCCAATCCATGGCCATGGTACCTTGTAATTCCCACTATAATAGTGCCTAGACCTCTTTGGAAGAGGATACTCCATAAATCCCTAGGTGTATTTGTATGTAGGATGTAATTTTACATTCATTTCTTGAATAGTAAGGAAGACAACATTTAGTCATGCACAACAAAACTCCAAGTTAATTCATAACAAGCCACATATAGTTATTTTATCAACAAAATTATTTAATGCTCAAACAAAATGATCCTCTAATAATTACCATACTTGGATCATTGAATTTCACACACCATAGTAGCTTAATTGGATTCTTAAACAACCATTAAAAATCATGCAAGTAACTCTGCAAATCAAGAACTATATTATCAAGTATAGGGATCTACTAGTCCCTCATATAATGAGAAAAATTATGCAATGCATCTCATTGCAACTACACATGAAAACACAATCCTTCATTAATAGTGTTAACACACCCATTATTATATAACAATAATATTCATGATTCAAGGACAATATTTATACAAGTAAACAACATATATTATTAATTCTGAGTGATTGGAAACTAAGGGAGGGACTTCAACTCTCCACCAAACCATAGGCCAACTGCATTGCAATATTTCTTGTAGCTGAAAACCCTCGAGCCAGATTCAAAGTCTGAGTAGATAAGTTCTCAAGGGTATTACACTAATAGCAGTCAACCAAATAACAGGAAGATGAATCAACTATTCAACTATTTTATCAACTTTCTTTAGTAATAAGCACCACCATGGATATATATTCAATCAAAGTCAAGTCATAGATCAATAGGGAGAAGGAAACATTGTCTAAGTGGTTTATAACTTGCCTCTAGCATTAAGCACCACAGTGACCTCTACCCAATAAAAACCAATCACAAGGAGTTCAACCAAGACTCAGTGAGATTTCATTCAATACCAAGAGGATGAAAAAACTACATGGGTAGTTTATCAGATGCTTCTCTAAGCTAGCACTAATGGAGTCAAGATCCCATTATCCAAGTCGTTTATTAGCTCATTGAACTAGCACATAAGTTGTTTATCAATTCCAACGAAATCACAGTGGTTTATCATCTCATTTTACCAAGCACATGAGTGTCTTAGCTAGACAAGTGGGTTATCATCTTACCTTCATATAGTACCACAATTATTTATCAACCCAAGGATTAAACTCCATTAGATGATTCAAATCCACTTAACTCCCACAATGCAACCAATTCATAAACACACACAGGTCTTAGCAAACACAAGGAATACCATCTTGAAAAATACAACACATGCTAGAAATTTATTTCTCCTAAGCATATTTTCATTCTCTACTAATTCACACCTTTCTATTTTCTTTCACTATCTAGCACCATGCAATTTTCTACTAGCACATCAAAACTATGAATCCCCCCTTTCATCCCTCATTGGGACCTTTCTTTCCATGTTCTTCTCTTGTGTTTTGACCATGTCAACACAATCCATGAGAATAATAATGTATGACTCATCCATCACTTAAGTAATCAATACATAAATTCAATGCTTGCACCATCATAGTTGTCAATTCAGTAGGGAGATAGGTGGTGAAATAAATACAGTGGCTTCGGCTTACACACGACCCCTCTTCCTCAGTCCTTTGAATCCTTGTCCACTTCCCTCATTCATTCAATGTGTTACCTTTTCACATTATTTACATGGTTTTTGATTCATAGAAACATATACAAGATGGATAACAAAAATGGTTGTAAGAGACCCCACCCTTAGAGGAACATCGTCTATGCATCATCCTCAGTGTTTTATATCCAAACACATAATTTACAAGAGTTTTATATACATAACGTCTTTAAATTTACATTTACATTTACATTTGTTTACTAAGAAAACAAAAATGGGTATGATACCCTCATCTAGTCAACCATCTCCCAAGTGGCCTCATATGGTCCAACGTGCCTCTACTTAACCTTGACCTACTGAATTACTCAATTCTAGAGTGTGATTTTCCTTTGATCCATAATGCACAGTGGCTCTAGCTAGAATTATTCCCTAGATTCCACCTATATCATAGACCAATTAACAACATGATTAGCATTGTGCACATACATTTTAAGAAAAAAAATATGGAAAAAATTATGTGCTTTCACTGTGGGTGGAAAGGCCAATGTTTAGGCCACTGGCTCCTCTCTTTCAATAATCTAAATTGGTCCACAAAATATAGGTGCTAGCTTTGCACAAGACCCAATTCTTAGTGAACTCTTCCTTGGTATGATGCTGAGGTAAAACATTTCCCCCACTTCAAACTCCTTGTGTATCCTCTACTTATTTGAGTATATATTTTTCCTGTCATGAGCTATTTTGAATTGTTTTCTAGTGGAAATTACTTCCTCTTCCATTTCCTTCAAAATATCAAGTCTGATATGCACCTTTTTCACTAGATCATTATAGTTGAAAGGTGTATTACACTTTATACCATACAAAGCCTTTGATGGACTCATATTTAACTATTCATGGTGTCCATTTTTGTAGGAAAAATATATTGTTGGTAGAAACTCTTCCAACATCTTACATTGATGCATAACATACATTCTAAGCATGTCTTCCAACACCTTGTTAACTTTTTTATTCTACCCATCTGTTTGAGGATGGTACATTGTGCTGAAAGCCAACTCTATCCCAAAACAAAAAACAAAAAACACTTTCCAAAACTTCAAGGTGAACTTAACATCCCTATCTAAGAAGATATTTTTGGGTACACTTTGCAATTTCACTATTTCTTTTATAAAAATTTGAGCAGCATCACTTACCTTACCAGTGGATTTAGTAGCTACATTATGAGCTACCTTACTCAAATTATCTTCCACCACTATTATGGCATCATGATTCTTTGATTTCCATGGTAGCTCAATGATGAAGTCCATTGAAATGACTTACCACTTCCATTCAGGAATGGGGATTGGTTATAGAAATTCCGCTTGATGTCTACATTCCACTTTTACTTGTGGCACTCTAGGAACTTGGCAATGTACTCTACCACATATTTGTTCATACTTGGCCAGTTGTTCATATTTTTCATGGCTATTATCATTTTATAATAATATGAATTACTATAATATGGTGTTTTATTAAAATAATAAAAAACGAGCTTCTTCAATTCACCCATACAAGGTACATACCACCTTCCTTTAAACTTTAACAACTCATCCTCCATAAGGGAGTAGTTCTTGCTTAATGTTCCTTTTTGTTCTTGATGCAAGTGTTCCTTTGCTTGTTGGTAATTATCATCCTGTTACATTGCTTGTTTAGTCCTTTCTCGGATGTTAATTTCACAAACATTGATATTTTCCACATGAGCTATTTATAGTCTCCTACTAAGTCCACCTGTTACTTTACTTTATTTTCCTTTGATATATTTTTCAAAATGAAATTCATTAATTAATTTTCTCCATCTTGACTATGTTGCATTCAAAATGGGTTGATAATATAGATACGTCAACCCTCCATTATATGAAATCAAAACAATTTTTCTTCCAAGGAGGTAATGCCTCCTCATTTTCAATGCATGCACTATAATTACTAATTCCAAGTCACGAGTGGCATGATTTTTCTCATGCTCATTCAACTTTCTTGATTCATAACAGACCACTTGTCCTTCTTGCATTAGGACTCCTCTGATTCATTCCTTGAAAGCATTTTTTCATACCAAAAAATCCTTCTCTAGGTTTGTTAACCTTAGTATTGGTGCATGTGTGAAAAAGTACTTCAACTTCTTAAAGTTGGCCAAAAATTTTGTTCTCCACTAGAATTTAATTCCTTTTCTTTGCAACCTAATCTTCCCAATATTTGAGAAATTCTAAATGAGTCTCCTGTAATAGCTAGCCAATCCCATGAAGGCTCTGACTCTCATTACCTTGATAAATCACTCAATTTCTTTGCATTCAATCCTGGACTTGAGCCAACTTGTTTTGAAGATGCATTCCATAATTTAACAAGTTTAAGTCACAATCCTCTTCTTAAGTTTTTTAACCTTCACTTTGGCTTTAATTGGATTGAATCTTTCAATTTGTGTTTGAAACGTAGAGATATATTCCTCAACTTCCCGCATGCATGCACACAATAATGGTTGAATTCAAGGGGTATACTTAGAGATCTCATAAAGAAGGAAACAATGTTAGTAGCCACTGGAAAACTAAAATTAATTAACAGAATAAGGTAAACCCATAAATGTCTATCTATTAAAGCATAACAACAATGTATAGGAATAGATATACATTATAGAAATATTGCTTACTTGCAATGCTTGTGTGTATCCCCAAAAAGGTAACCATTATAGAAAATCCTATAATTGTCAGCGGATAGAAAAGTTAAATCATATGACATCAAAGACAAGTAACTAATGGTTCAGAATAAACAGACAATTTAAGGACTCTCCTGGTTTCAAACATCATCCCATCCTGAAATGAAGGGAGACTTCATATCATAAGAAACACTAATCTGGAGGGTATTACATATGCTCGAGAAGCACCCTCCCTAGCTAGGACAGTGGATATTTATATCGATGATTAGTTCTTTGCTAAAAAGAGGATATTCACTCAACCTCATAGGAGAGTCACAAGGCAAGTAGAATCATTGCAATTGAACACTAAATCGATTGCTCAAGTGTGGGAAATGTTTCCCTTCAAGATGATAGCCATGCAAGGACTTCATTTAAAGCAATGCCAAGAGAATTTCCTTTGTCTTTGGTAACTAGGGAAAGGTGGTCTTATTGATGCAAGGTGGATTCATTTTATATCTAGAAGTTATTGGGGTGAAGGAATTTAGGCTACATCCTCGCCTCATACTCTATGTGATTAACAATTATTCCTCATCATTCTTAAAAATACTATGTAAAATTTGGCTCAGGTTTCTCTAGTTTGCATGTCTCCTCAAAAGGAAGTAAATCAGGAGATTTTGTGGTAGCGAAGAGCTACAACGTATCCCAATTTTCAAATTTAGTGATCTTTTATTTAGTGGTATGGGCTTCCCTAACTCTTTTTAATGTTTCAATTCCTTTTTTAGAATGTACAATGACCTTTGAGGTCAAATATTGGCTAAACAAGAAGCAATATACATGTATTATATTTCTATGCTCTAATTTAAATTATCCCCTTGGAGCACTGGTTTTTTCTCAATTAGATAGTCGTGCCTTTTTTACTTAGTTGAATCTCTGGAGAGGGGATAATTTAGTGCCTTCCTTAGAAAGATCCACTTTCTAATTCGCCACTTTATCCTTCTCTTGTGCATTCCTCCTCCCTTTATGCTCTCTACTTGTCAAGTTCCTCATCTCCTTTGTTTTCAATTGTTGTCCCACGCCTTTTTTTTCCAGAAGCTCATTCTCCTTTACTCGGTACCCCTTCCTCAATGCAACAAGACACATGGATTGTTTTAGTTCCACCCCTATAGCACGAAGAGGTTCCAATATCTATAAATATTTTCCTCACCCTCTGCCCCTTGCCCAACATGTAGAAAATGGTTCTCCATGAGCATATCTAGCATCTTTATAACTCAATTCGCTTCCTCATGGATGGAGTGTAGCAACTCAAAACTTTTGTAAACCAGGTAGAATATGAGAATGAAGCATTATGCCACCAGATTGTTGATGTCAAAGTTTATAAGAATCAAGAGGATGAGAAAAGTTCAGGGAGTGGTAGTTTTGGAGCCCCATCAGAAAAAATGTCAATTGACCCCCTTACTGTACGAGTTAATGGTTTATAAATTTGTCTTTTTGGAAGTCCAATTACATCATATTTATAGTTTCTATATAGTTCTCATATTCAACTACAAATCATTCAGAAATAAGAAGTTACATGGTGTGGGAAAAATTCCTAAGGAATAGTTGTTGTGGCCTTCTTATAGTTTTCTCTCGTGTTAATTTTTTTTTGTCTATACTTCTATCTTTTTTGGGGATATCATGATCTACATTAATTGACACAATAGGTAAAAGTGGGATACTAGTTATTATAGGAAATTATAGATTGGTATTTTTATTTACACATACCTAAGTACTATGATAATTGACATATGGAAAAGAGGATATATTTCTCTGGGGGTACCAAAACTAGAATGAAAATGTTATTGTACATATGGAAGTTTTTTTTTTTTATATAGATGTAAATTTAGTCAATATGTTTTATGTGGACAATGTTTTGGGAAATTATGTTCTATTTGACATATGAAACACTCATTTTCTATAATAAAAAAGATATTTTTTTTTTTCTTCCTAAGAAATATAGCTCTCATATTGTATGCTTAGGCTTTTATAATAAGGTTTCAGGTGTAAGTCTATGTTCTCTCTTGTCGAATATGCATTAGCTTGAAAATTGTAATTCTCTCCAGGTTTTTTTTCTGCTACATATTGACGTAAACTTAATATCAACCTAATCATTTGTGTCAAAAAGAAATCTTTAAATATATCATATAAGAACCAAAAAATATATCAACACTTACTCAACTAAGACATAGATAATCTTTTCCAATAAGTCTCACAAAAAATATTAATTATATCAAGTGTTGGAATGTTCTGTCCACCCATAAGTGAAGATAAGTCAATGATGACACTAAGCAAATCCTGTGAAAATGGAAATCACAAGTAATATAAATGGATTGTTTCCACCTTAATATAGTTTTCTTTGATGTGGCACACATCACTTGTAGTTTACATGGAATAATAGGTAAAGTAGATTACATTTTCATAATTTTCCTTTGATATGGTATACCTCAAGTCAACTTAGCATGGAATAATAGGAATAGAGGACTACTTCTAATACTTTGGCTTCATAGTCATTTTGGATCACATTAATAAAACATATTTATTATTCTAAAGCTTAAGGAATGTGCAAATTCTAACCCTAGTTTCCAAACATTTGTATGAGGCCCACCATCCAACGAAAGACTTGGGTTCATATGAATTGAAGTTTAAAACAAGTCGAACCCCCACGCTGGTGGTTTTTTGACATTTTTGATCATCATATTGATGGTTGACATTGAACATGGGGACCCCCCATCTTCTGTCTGAAACTACCAAAGCTAGTCCCTACATAGTGGTTTATGGATTTGAGAAAATCGTCAATCAAGCGAGCTTGGAGAAATGATGCTACAATTTTAAACACAAAAGGGTATTTCAAGCCAAGAAAGACACATAAATTATTTTTGAAGAAGTTGAAGGGTAGTTGAGCCTTTTGTTTGAAGTGTTTCATTATTATCTATGTTATGGTCTCATTCTAATTCTTAACACGTACCAAGTATTTTAATTATTCTTATCTTTTCAAAATTTCAGTCCTCAGTGCATTCAATAATTATGAAATTAAAAACACTCTAGTCCTCATAATCACAAGGCCGCAATAAAATCCCTCTTATAGACCGAGAAGAAAACATTTATGATTGTCAATGTCCACTTGATCTTCCAACCATTCATCAAGAAGCTCTTGGTCATTTTAATCAATCGAAAGACCTCTTCCATTTTTTCTAGTCAGCATTATATCACAAAATTGTCCCCATTGCTTATGATTTTCCATAGCTTATTAGTTTATTTGGAGATACCTACATCCCTCAACAGGATTTCATTATTTCTAGAATGGGAAACAAGGTCCTTCAAGTTACCCCAACCCTTATTCGAGATGCTTCCAATTCCCTATTGATGAAAAAATCCAACAATTCATTGATGAACAGTTAGTCCAAGTGTATAAGTCTTTGTCTCAGGATGATAGTGAAAATATATTTATATTTATTCTATCCTGAGAAACCTTGATTGCCCAACCAACTTCTTATGACCCTCTTCATACATTTTCTGAGGTTTCTCAGGAAATCTATCAGTTCTTTAATATGTTCTTGGGGAAGATAATAGTAAGATGGTCAATGAAAAATACCTTGGTCTTCTCATTCTGATGTTAAAGCTAGAAATTACCTCGGATTTCCCAAATTACCTGTCCCATTCAATCAATTTCCAGTTAAAACAATTTTATAACACTAGATGTTTAAGATATCCTTTGTATTTAGTTCACTTGTTTCTATATCTGCATGTATCTATGTTTCCTCATATCAGATTGAATATGTCGAATGTACAAAATAAACCCTAATCAGTGATTGATTGAATCAATGTAATCAGAAAGAATGGGAAAAATGAAGGGTTCTCTCAGTTCCTCATTTCTTTTATGTCTATTACCTTCACAAATGATCAACCTCCTCCTAGAATTTGGCTAGAAATGAAAGAATGTTTACAAATCAGTGTTGATACAAGCGTAGGAGATTGGTTTCTTTTCAAAGGTTACATAAGAATTACATTATATGGGGAAAAAACTCAACCATACGAACTCCTAGTTTTTCTACTAATGAGGATCTTATATTTGGAGTTTATAAGGAAAATTTTATAGGTGGACTAGACACATTTTGTCTTTGGGCATAAAGAGCATATTTTTAAACTTGAAAGAGCAGTGGGGAGATTAATTGTGAATAAAATAAAATCTCTAAAGAAAGTAGAGGAACCTAAAGAATAAATCCCAGAGATTTAGTTTAGACAATTACCTTCACAAAAACTTGCCTTTGTAATTCATTTTCTAAATCTTGAATGGTCACTTCCTCTCTTAAGTGCAACTGAAATAGTAGAACAATCTATTGGGAAATCTCTACAAGGAATAAAATCCTTACAAGATGAGTACAATGAAATAAGAGGAAAGAGAAGCAATATGGAGAAGGATATAATGAGACAAACATAGATGCACTCAACTTGGGATTATCAAACCAGGTTACTTTCAGCCATGGATCTTGAAAGAAATTAATTAAGATCATCATTTATTCATCCTACTACAAAGTATATTTTAGAAGGCCCATATTTTAGTAGGCCAGCCTACAGAGAACACAACAGAAGATCCAAGAAGATAGTCCAGGACCAACAACTAAGAAGCTAGTGTACCCTTCTAGAGTCGATCCTGTAATCAGAAAGTGTATGATGTCTAAAAAATGATTATCTACTATGTTCACTGGAAAGAGTTACGCGTCAGGAAGCCCCTCCTCTAAATTGGTAGGCTCCTCCCCTGTTTCAATGTGTGACAAATGATCCGGTCCTGCATTTAATTGCCCTGGCTTCACAATGACTACAAAATCATATTCTTGAAACAAAAGCAGCCATCTGCATATTCCCCCCCCCCTCAAAAAACAGGCCTCTTGACCAAGTACTTTAATGCAGAATGGTCAGTATACGTCATAAAGTGTTCACCTAGCAAGTAATTCCTAAACTTCTAGAGTGCGTACACCATAGCCAACCCTTCACGCTCCATCGTTGAATAGTTCTTTTTATCCTTAAATAACTTCGTACTTGCAAATGCGATAGGGTGATCCAACTCTCCCTCACCGGCATGTGTCAATACTGCTCCCAGCGCAATACATGACGCATCCACATGCACATGAACTTCCTTCTTCCAATCTGGGAAGACTAGGATCAATGCGATGACCATCTTCTCTTTTAACACATCCAAGCTCCGCTGACATTCTTCATTCCAAAAAAATGTAGCATCTTTCTTCAACATTTTTTCCATCGGCACGGTAATCTAGGCATAGCTCTTGATGAACTTTGGGTAATAACCAGTATGCCCTAGCATTGCGCACAGCTGTTTGACACTTCTTGGCACCTCCAAATTGATTATAACCGCAATCTTAGCTGGATCCCTTGTTTGCATACTACATGACCCAACAAGATTCTAAAGGGAACACAAAACAAGCATTTCTTCAAATTTCGCGCAATCTGATACCTCCGGCATGTATCTAGCATCAAGCATAGACTAGCTACATGGTGTTTTACTAGCCCAAACACCGTCCAATCGTCAAATTGTACCTCCAAAAACTTATGAATGAAGTGCTTGAATGCCGCGATGACGCGTGAAAATATTGTCAAAGCATTCTTCAGTCCAAAAGGAATTATAGTATACTGAAAGCATCCCCATTCAATGGAGAAGGTCGTCTTTCTCCTATCTTCGGACGCGATCTTGATCTAATGGTACACCGAGAACCTATCAGTGAATGAATATGCTTCATGTCCTCCTACATTATCCAACACTTCATTAGTGAATGGAGTTGGAAATGGATCATGTACACAAGCATCATTCAGCTTCCCGATATCTACATAGATCCTTATTTCATCCTTCTACTTCTTTTCCTAAACTACCATGGGACTAACCCAACCAAACTCATCCATCAGTTAAATGATTCACACTACCAACATTTTGTCCAATTCTACATGGAACCTTTCTTTTTACTTAGGATTGAGGCAATATGGCCTCTGTTTCACAAGTTGCGCATCTGGTTTCAATGTTATCCTCATTACTCCTAATTCGCTTATTATCCCTTTCAAGTCTAAGAAGTTTGTAGGGAATAAATCCTGGTACTCGCAGAGCAATTCGGCGACCTTATCCACTGCCACATCATCCCAGTAATCCCCTATGTTCGTAAACTTTTTCTTCGCCTTTGTCCCAATGTTCACTTGTCTTGTTTTCAGCTACACAGAGATATATTGATTCTCTATCTGTGGCCCCTCAACTTCACGGTGACCTTCTTTCTCTAGGACGTTAGTGTTCCTTGGATTCTCCTCTTCTTCTTCAGTAGTCATATTGTAGCACTCCAGTGCATGGCCAAGCTAGGTGGTCCAATCTGGTTGAATCAAATCCAAGGGATCCTGCGGGATTCGGAAGATTGTTGCCTTGACCTCCTCCAGTGCTTCATCAATGCACTCGAATCCATCCTCAAAGCTGAATGTCATCAAGAATCCTTGTCTCAAAGTATCGCATTCGTCTGTGTTGTGGCAGAGCTTTATCTCCAAGTACCAATTCATAAGTATTACATCCAAGGTGTGACAAAATAGATGCACCCACTCCGATTGCAGTTTTGTTCCATAAGAATCAGTCCATTTGGCTAAGTGATCACGCGGATCACTCCTCCCATCATATTTATCTATCAATCATACCTTTGGGTGACCAAAACACACCCTCATCAGTCTTTTGTATTCGCACCACCCGTCGAAATTGCCTTTATGTGTACCCCACCATCTGGCAGGCGTAGCGAACAATGCCAAGTCCAAGGGTTGGAAAAGATGCTTCTCTGGCACTTCCCTTTCAGATTGATCCAAAAATTTATCAATGTTAGTTAAACCATCATAATAAGGCAGACTTCTTACCTCTAATGATAAACAACGCAACAATTTGGTCATCATGTTACAATGTAGCGTAGACACTTCGTACAATCGATTATGCCAATGTTCCAATTCCTCATCTGAATCTGATGTGCAAGAGCTTTTGTAGTCCCATGCAATATGTCCATTAGCTGTCAAATTCACCCAATCTCAATATTGCGTTGTTATCTTATAAATCTGGTCCAAATCATCATCACTTTCATAATCGCGAACCGGTTCAGTATAGCACGGTCCTTCTGCAGGGTCCAGGGGTACTACTACGTTGAGTGATTTCCTTTCAAATGACATCATCTGCTTCTTTAAATTGATCACCCTATTAATGTCAATATCCCAATCGATCCCAAGGAGCATTTCATGGGTAAGTGACCTCAACTTGTCTTTTTCAGCATTTCTGTCGCTTTTTGTGTATACGCTTGTGTGAGTGATGTTTGCTTGATTTCTTTGAGCGCCTATTATCGTTTACATATATTCTAGCTTGTCCTAGCTCTATTTCAATTTTTGTTGCTATCTCACTACTGTCGCATGCATGAAACTATTTTGCACGGACGTTCGCCCAACTGGTGAATGGCCTCACCCACGTGCATGATGATCTGTTTGCTCATCCTTCCATTCATGTTTTGCATGCACTTTTTATCACTTCTATTATCACTTAGTGTCACCATGCATTTCTTCGACTTACTTGCTTTCAATTTCCCGTTGGTGAGTCGGGCCAACCTTGGCCCGGTCTCTACCTTCACCAAGGCAGATTTGTGCAATATAGAATGAAGACTCACATTCCTCTTCAGATTTTCGCATTTTGGCCCAACACTGGCCTTTTGGACTTAATTGAGCATTTCTGGAGGTCAGTGGCTTATTGGCCCGAAATTTGCGCAAAATTGTCCCTAGGCCAACAGTCTTTCCCAGCTGGAATCGTGCGTTGCGCAATCCCAACAGCCAACTGCCCAACTGGATTGCACATTTTGCAGATCCAACAGCCAGTCTAGCCTCCCAATCAATCCACACTGCCTTTTGTGCAGTTCTGGTAGCTAGTTACTCAACCTCCCAGCCGAAATTGCAACCTTCATGATCATTCACCCATGTATGTTGCAAGTTAGTTCTCATGTTCATTTTGGTTTTCAACTGACAGATTTCTTGCTATGAGTGTTGCCATGTCTCCAGGTATCACAAGTGTTCATCTTCCTCTCAACAGTACAGGTACAATGGTTTCCAGGAGAGCAGAGACGAAGACATCATTCAGAGCACGCATGGGGATGCAGTCGATCAAGTGTCCATGGGCTTACCTACTCACGAAGACATCAAGTTGTTCATGGACAAGGACATCAAGCAACAGCATCACAAGGAGTAGCATCATGAACAATAGCTGAAGGCAGTATACCGAATCAACGAACGTAGAAAACACAATGAATGCAAGAGGAAGGTTGTTGACAACATAGAGGCGGAGCAAAGTTGCAATATCATTGATTGCTTTTGTCTCCGCCCACTTTGTCAGGTAGTCAGTGCACACAATGATGTAATGCTTTTGCTTTGAAGGGGGGTTGATAAGCCCCACAAAGTCCATGCCCCACTTCTCAAATGGCTCAAAGGTCACTTAAGGTTGCATGGGTATTTAATCCTTTGGAGTGGGTTTCCCCATCCTTTGACACCGATCACACTGGCTCATGTATCTCATCACATCCTAATGAAGAGTGGGCCAGTAGTAGCCTGCTTGATATATCTTGAAGGCAGTTCTTTTGCTGCAAAATGACCTCTACAAGGCCCGTCATGACAGTTCAGGAGGATGTCAAAGACTTCCTCCTCCCTGACACATCTTCTCAAGATCTGATTTGGGCCAAGTTTGAAGAGATTTCCTCCAATCCAAGTGAAAGGGGCGCTTTTCCTTACTATCTTGCTCTTCTCTTTTGAGGATAAGTGTGGTGGGAACTGTGCTAAAACCAAGTAGTTTGCTATATCAGCGAACCATGGAGAGAGCACTGATATAGAAAATAGGTGTTCATCTGGCATTTGGTCATCCACCATTCCTTCTTCACTTGCAAGCAAATTTACTCTAGACAAAAAGTCAGCAACAACATTCTCTTTACCAGGCTTATCAATAATGGTCAGATCAAACTGCTGTAGTAAAAACATCCATTTAATAATGCAAGCTTTTACATCTAGTTTGTTTATTAAATATCTAATTGCAACATGATCAGTGTGCACAAAGGTTTGATAGCCTGTGATATAATGTTTCAATTTTTTTAAGGAATGCACGACAGCTAAGAGTTCCTTCTTCGTCACTGTATAGTTTAACTCTGCCTTTGACAACTTTTTGCTTATAAAGTATATGGCATAAGGTAATTTTCCATCAATTTGTCCTAAGGTTACTCCTATCGCTTTGTTCGAGGCATCTGTGTGAATGTGAAAAGGTAGGGCCCAGTTTGGGCCTCTGAGAATTGGGACAGTCACTAACTTGCTCTTTAAGGTATCTAGGGCTTCTTGACAATTTTCCGACCATAGGAACTCAACATATTTGCCTAGGAGGCCAAAAAAACGAGAGGCTAGCTTGCTGAAGTCTTTAATGAATCTGCTGTAATATCCAGCTAAGCCTAGGAAACTTCTAACATATCTCACCTTTGAAGAGGTGGGACCCTTTGGATGATGGCAATTTTGTTGGGGTCCACCTGCAGTCCTTGTTGAGATATTGCATGACCTAGCACGATCCCTTCAGTCATAAAAAATTCACATTTTTCCAGACTAAGGGACAGGTTCATCTCAATACACTTATCTAGAACTTTTCCTAGGTTAGATAAAGCTTTCTAAAAGTCAAATCCATAAGGAGTAAAATAATCCATGTATATTTCTACTGCATTATGAACCAGTTCAGAAAATATACTCAAGACTGCTCTTTGAAAAGTGGTTGGAGCATTGCACAAACCAAAAGGAAGGACCTGTTATGCGAAGGTGCCCCAAGGACAAGTGAAAGTGGTCTTATCATGGTCTTCCGGGCTGATTTGAATCTGATTGTATCTGCTAAACCCATTTAGGAAGGAGAAAAAAAAATTCCCTGCTAGACAGTCTAACACTTGATCTATGAAAGGTAAAGGAAAATGGTCCTTTTTAGTGGCCTTGTTCAATTCTTGACAGTCGACACAAATTCTTCACTTAACATTTTTCTTTGGCACTAGCACCAAAGGAGAGACCCATTCATTGTCAGAAATGGGATAGATGAATCCTGCATCAAGCAATTTCTGCACTTCTTCCTTAACAATATCTTTAAGTGTTGGATTCATCCTCCTTTGAGGTTGCCTAACTGGCTTACAGTATTCCCTAATGTATATATGATGAGTACATACTGAAGGGTGCACTCCCTTCATCTCCTTATAACTCTAGGCAAAGGCATCTAGATGTTTTCTTAGTATGCTGCATAGCTCCTTCTCCTGGGAAGTAGATAGGGATGGATTGATTTTCAATGTTCTTTCTGGATCGAACTCTATATTTTTAACATGGAGAGAGGTAGGGTTGGCCACACAGAGATCAATTGAGGGGTTGTTTTGGGTTTCTCTTACTATGTCTTCTAATGGTGATGCACTAGGATGTGGATTCTGAATCAAATTTTCAATCATATCATCCTCATCTTGCAGTTTTCCACCATGGCGATTTCTAATGTGGAAAGTGGTGCATAATAAACTTCATCATCATCCTCCTCCTCCAACCAGAGAGGTAGATCATCTTCTAGCAAGGGTTAGGTAGGAGGATATAGGGTTAATTGCTTGGACATGTGCCCGTTCTTTATGGTCATGTTCCCAGCTTGACAGCTGATGTAGGCATCGGCTGTAGCCAACCAGGGTCTTCCCATAATGAGAGGATACCCAGCGAGCTTTGCCTTTCACTGGAGAACTCAGAAATCAGTAGGGTACTCCCAAGAATCAATGGAGACCATCACATATTCAACAATCCCCTCAGTGGTCACTATGGAGTAGTCTGCTAGCTACAACATTGTCGTGGTCTTCCTCAAGGAGCCTTGGAGATTAAGTTTCAGCATTGTGTTCTTTGTCATCACATTAATGGCAGCTTCTAGATCAATCAAGGTATGTGGGACCATTGTACCATTGATGTGGACATCAACTATTGGGCTTCCAAGGTCCATATATTTTGGATAGATTATCTGCCTCAACATTAGGTTGGACAATTGTCCTATGACATTGATGGTTGGGGCATCTCTCTTGTGCCTTCTTGGATGTCTAAAGCACTTCTCTTTGATAAACCTATTGTAGATAGGCACATCTTTTATGGCTTGGAGAAATGGTATCTTCACACATAAACGTTTCAATTCTCCTGAGAGTTCAGTCTCTTCTGGTGTAGGTTGGATTGTCATGGATAGTCTCTCAGGAAAGGGTGAATTGGATTTAGGTTCGCTTTCCTCTTTATCTTCCTCAACCTCCCTGGGTGGAGGCTGGCTATCTGGGAGAACTTTCCTAGATCGCAAGTTAATTTCTTGAATCTCCATAGCATAAGTTGGGCATGATGGTTCCCCATTATACACTTGTTGAGCCTGTCTATTGTTCAAGTTTAAATTTGGCTAGGCAGGATTTGTGGTTGCCTTGGTGGAGCAAAATGTAACAATTGTGGTTGGGCAGGTGGTGGAGGCAGAAGAGTGGGAAAAGAGTTGTATTAGGGCCTCCACCCCTAATGAGATGCATTCCACTGAGGTTGCAAGTGAGCATAAGGTTGAAATGAATGAGTGGCTGGTTGAGCATGATATTGATATGTGAAGGACCAAGGAGGAGGTGTGGACCAGGAAGGATGAGCAGGGGGGCCCCAAGAAGGTATGGAGGTAACTTGGTTGGGGTTGTAGTATGCCTGAGATGTCCCTTGCATCCCCTACTAGTATGGTCTAGGTCTAGGCAGCCTCCTTTGGTTTATGTAATAGATCTATTCAGTGACCCCTTTGGCCCCTTGGTATACAACTTTAAGTCCGGGCAATTAAGGGCACTTATTTGTAGAATGATTTTCTTCACAGATTGAACAAACCTCTATAGAGTTCAATGGGCATTCATTCCTAGGATGTCTTCTAGGGCAAAAAATGGCCAAAGCCCTCTCTGCTTCCTCTTATTTTCTTTTGATATGTAAGGTATCAATTTGCATGGCAAGAGTCTGCAACGTCTCACTATTGAAGTCTTCTAGCATGTTTCCAATTTCACCTTTAATGGATGAGTTGGAAGAAAAGGTATTGGCTATGGGTTGACTCCCCCTACCTTTCTTTCTGGCTGCTCTAGAATGGTTTCTAAAAATAGTCTTTATGTCCTCAAAGGATAGTTGGTAGATGTCTCCCCTGACCAGTAGATGGAGGGTGTTTAAAAGGTCTTCCCAAATTCCCCTGAGCAGGACCAACTTCAAAGACTCAGGGTCGAGTGTACACCCGGCCCTTTTGTAATTGAGCTGGAACCTCTCGTCGTAGTCTTCCATGGAATCATCATTTCTTATGGTCATTCAAAAGATTTCTTCTTTAGTATATTTTGACCTACAATAGTCTCGATACTTGTTGTTAAAGGCATGTTGCATCTGAGCCCAAGTTGCGATTCTATTGCTAGGTAATCCCATGAACCAGCACAATGTTGCGTCCTTTAGAGTAGAAGGGAACATTTTCAACTTTTGCTCATCTTCTGCATAGTTATAAGTTTGACAAATGATAGCAAACTCAAATAAGAAGGTGTCAGGATCTTCTGTAGTCAGACCATGGAAGTGAGGTATGGCTGAAGAACTTATATTTCTCATTTTGGTGTCCTCATTGGTCTCTTGAATGGGGAAGGTACCCTCTATTCTTTCTCCATTTCCCCTAGCATTTCTGCTTTTAGCCATTGGTTCCAGAGGAATGTTTTATTCTTCTTCTTCCCCTATAGGTTCTTCAAATATGTTTTGATGTTCACCTAAGGGTTCTTCTTGATTGTAGCCACCGAAGAAGATAGAAGGTTGGCTGAGTGAAGCAGTGGGGGTGTTGGGAAAAAAATTTCCTGAGTTATCTCTACTCCTACTAGGCATGAAAGGAAATATTTTTGGTTGGTTTTCTGTTTCTTTTTCCCACACTGAAAATACCTGCAGAAACTAAAATTGATTGAAAAAAACAAATTGCAACTAGCTAAAATGAACTTGATGAATGGAAATTTATAGAATTGAAAAGTAAAGCGAGGAAATGCAGAACTGAAAGAAAAGAAATGACTAGTCTACTTTTGTTGAAATAAACTATTAGCAGAATGTTGTAATAAGATAGAAGAAAGCAGTAGTCACTGAATACTCTGACGCTTCTCCGGCAACGACACCAAAAGTGGTGAGCACCAGTATTGCAGCAAGAATGCTGCAACTCTTGGGCTGCCAACTTTATTTTTATCAACCTAGTAGTTTGTAACAAACTTGGAAGCGTTGGTGCTATATGCACAAGTACTAGTTCCCACTGCAGGTTGTCACTTGGTCAACTGGCATGAGATCACTAGGAGCTCAAGCCAACTTCTATAGATTTTAGAAGAAGCTCTATGTATAATGAAAGGAAAGAAAGATCACTCTACAGATGTTATTCTGACTGCAGAAAGGAGAAAGACTAGAATGTAAAGCAAAATCTGGTAAACCCTAATTAACAAGCTAATTCTACTTTTGCCAAAAACACTATGAGAACCATGAAAGAAATGTCATTACCTACTTAAGGAAGTAAACAACATCTAACCATGCTATTTCTAGAAGTAAATAAGCAAAAAACATATTTTTGGATTTTTATGTGTTTTTTTGTGAATTTAACATGCATCTAATTTATTTTGTGTGAGTGTGGCAGTGAATAGGTGGCATTGGAGGGAGGTTTTGGAGTTTGTGGGGATGTAAGATGATGTGGATGGGTTCCTAGGAGGTCTTAGGTGGCCTTCTAGAGGCTTTTCCCACACTTGGCCTTAAAAAAAAAGCCTACAGGAAAAACTACAGAAGGACGCAGGGAAACTATAGAAGGCCTACAAGAGGAGGCCGAGAGAAACTTTCGTTGTTTTGGGGGTGTGCGAGTGGGTGGAAAATGTGGATGAATGTTGGAATGAGGTGTTAGGGCACCTAAGGTCTACCATGAGTCACCAGGAGAGAGAAAGATGATTGAGTTTTCTCAAGGAGAGAAGAAGAAGTTCTATGAAAAATGAAGGTAAATAGGGCAAAATTGAGGTGGGTTTGGGAGACCTATAGGGCATGGATCAGATGGAGGGTGTGATTACTGGTAAGTTGGCCTACTGCTAGAAGATATCTGCTGCATAGGAACTGACAGTCAACCAAGAAAATCAAGCAACAAATGAAATGAGTGCATCCTAGGAAAAACATAGTTTTACATTAAAATGGTCTAAACTATGATGTATAAAAGGAAATGCTGCAAGAAAGGAAAGCATGAAAGAGGACTATTGCAAATCAGGAAGTGAACATGATAAAGGAGATCTACAGCAAAGCAAAACTGGACTATTACCCTACTACAGAGCTGCAAACAGTAGAAGTCCTAAGAATGAGGAAAATCTCTGTTTTTGGGGCAAAAAGAGAGTCTTTGCCTCAAATCATGGTCCCAAAGGAAGGAAGAGAGGCCAAGTCACTATTGCTAGGCTTTTGAATCTTCTCCGATCACTGCTTAACCTACTACAGAAAGCATAAACGGAAACAAGCTACCAAATCATCAAAAACAACCTATTCTTAACCATAAGAAAAATACATCTAACAACAAATTAATCTACAACTGAAGTAAAGTATACAAATACAAGTAAAGAGAAGCTTGGCTGCTTGGATTGGACCCTAACCCAAGAGCTTCAGCCCTCTGAGGTAACTCAGTGCTAGCTCACAAAGGATTCCGTCTTCATTATCAAAAAATTAGCAAGATTACATGAAACTGTCACAAAATAATAAGCTCGAAATTTGAGCAGAGTTTACACAAGAAAAAAATCCGACCGTATTGAGGCCCTAGGCCTCTCTACTTATACATCTGAAGCTACCAACATCATCCTTAAAATCAGGGAGGCTTGGCTCCCAAAACTCGAGATAACTATCAGTCATCCTCCACTTGCTCGGCTGCCTTCTAATGCATGATTCAGTTGCTTGTACTCCGAGCTGAATGAAGGGGAATTCGAAGTGAGGAGTAATAAATGAGGGGTATTCCCTCCTATAGGGCCTCTCCTCTGTCTACTTTGAGTTATTGCTGCAATTTGACCACTGGATCCTTGACTTTGGCCTCAAAATCCTTCAATAATCTGCATTAAATACATGTTAGACCACATGGCATAATAACTAACTCAATTCACTCTATAAGGATAAATATAATCAGAAAATCATACAATAAGATAAGAGAATGGTTGATGTGACTAGGTTAGGAGGTAAAACGAGCCCATATAATTACCCATTTATGAGGCTCATCCACAAGTATTTATGTAAATCAACCAATATCGGCGGTAGTGATAACCCTTGCTACCAGACATTGTTAAGCTTGTTCAGCGTGGCCATAGCTAAACATTTGAGAGATGCATCCATGCTTGAGCTCCCCAACAATGCTTATGTCATCTCCTTTCTCACGCTCTTTCAGCAACAACTGGACCCTCTATGTCTCGCCCTATACTTGGTGTCAATCTGTTTGAAGAAAAGTATGCTTGAGTTTGTATCGAGCCTAGTCCTTTGCACTCGATTACTAGAGATGAAGAAGCAACCCTTAAGAAACTCATAAAGATTCCTAACATAAAAATTCTCAAGGTAGATAAAGGTAATGCTATAGTCATTATGGACACTATCGAATACAACCCTAGCAACTTGTTCTCTCACCAAATATCATAACTATAGTCCTATTTTATCTCCAAATATCACAAATGTTACATTCTCCCAACGCCAACCTAACGAATGCAAAGGTGAATTTGTTTTCCCAACATAGTTTCTCATAATAAAGTGCAATTAAATTCGGCTATCCTACATAACTTAACTAAATTTAGCGGCAAACAGATGTCACGAACACAACAAAAAGGTAGAAGAAAATGTGAGGTGACCTATTTCAAAAGGAAGTTTTATTGGCCAAAATATAATACCAAGGAAATAAGTAACCAAATTTAACCTTTTTTTTTTTAATTTATGTAAAGCATGGAAAAATCAAATGAGATATCTATGGAATTATGAAAGCTAATTTGATTTTATATGTATATTGAATCTTTATAAATATTGGAATGTGATGTGTGTACTATTATGACACTTGGTGAAGTAACCAAATTTAACTTTCTTTTTTAAATTTATGTAAAGCATGGAAAAATCAAATGAGATATTTATGGAATTATTAAAGCTAATTTGATTTTATATGTATATTGAATTTTTATAAATATTGGAATGTGATGTGTGTACTATTATGACACTTGGTGGCATATATATAAATATTTCATTTTTGACAAACTCTATTTATAATCACATAAAATTACTCATTTCATCTCAGCCAATAAAAAATAGAAATTTAAATTAAAAAAAAATCAAAATTTAATTCTAATTTGCACAATATTCAATTTACTATTTTTCTTTAAAATTAATATATTTTCTAAAATCTATTTAAATTTTTCAAAACTAAAAATTATTGCGATAGTCTAACCATACTGTGTTTTTGCCCCGAAAATCATGGAAAATTTGGCAGGATTTTGATAAAATCTCGCCAAGGTTTTTGTAAATTCAGGTTAACGTTGTCAAACTTCAAAAGTTTGGGTGCCCCGTGAGGGTGTTGATGGTGCTAAATCCATTTCCACCATCAAAAACATGATTCAAACATTGCCGTTGGAAGATTTCTTGAATTTTTTTGCCTGGATTCCGGCCACTTTTAACCAGGGCAATTTCTCCCCTACGAGTCTTTGCAAAAATGCATTGAATGACTATGGAA
This sequence comes from Pinus taeda, assembly GCA_000404065.3. Taxonomy (NCBI): domain Eukaryota; kingdom Viridiplantae; phylum Streptophyta; class Pinopsida; order Pinales; family Pinaceae; genus Pinus; species Pinus taeda. The sequence goes on from APFE030322574.1 coordinate 84,420, forward strand.
AAAAAGATATTTTTTATCCAAATTTTTGGAAAGCTTAGTCTAAAGAGCTCACAAATTTGTCCTGAAAATAATGTAAATTCGGGTAAGATTATGTCAAAATTAGGGAGAAATTTTTAAAAATCTTGGTGATCGCTATGAAACTTCAGGATTTTGTGTGCCTCATAAGTTCTTAATGGTGCTGAATCCATTTCTACCATAAAAAAAGAAAATAGCACTCTAATTTAAAAAAAAAAGAAAATTTACCAACTTCTAACCAGAAATGTGAGGTCCCCACGAATTTGTAGCATCCTTAGACAACCGCTTTGTTTTATGGAAGAGAAGATTCTCGCCCTCGTCAGATTTTTCATCGTCTTTTCTTATTTCGACAGAACGCATCGATACATCAACCGACCTCGAGGATTCGTTTATGATCAAGTTCTTCCATAATTGGGACTGAAAATTATGTCAGTGGCCAGAAACTTTGGCTTTTTACTTGGGTTATCCATGGTCGTATAAGTGGGCCCAACCGCTATAACAATCGTGACAATATAGCCCCCAACATCAAAGAGAGGAAGAGATTTCTTTTAATTTTCAAGTCATTGATTCATTACCTAACTTGCATTGATGAAGATCACTAAAGATAATGTTTTTGACAAGAAGAGTCGTACCTCTGATTTATATAAGTTGTTGGTACCTGTCATTTCTTTCGTCGTTTCTCTTATTTTCTACAACAGATCCCTATCGTCTCTTTCGTCGTTTTAGTTTTATGATCAGGTTCTTTCATGTAAATTAATAATTTAAATAACATTTTAAATAAGAAAATGTAATCAAGCTCCTGTTCGTTTGGATGGGCTGAATGGAGAAACCCCAGAGTAAGCTCAAGGTGTGTGGGCATACTTCAGATTCTCAAGTGTCTTCAAGCTCATGTTTCTGTTCATTGGCGGTCAATGGCCTAATCATCAAAATAATGCTAAAGGTTGGTGTGATTGTAAGAAAGTCTGGAACCTAAAGATGGTTAACGATGTGGGCATATTTCCCAAAGTCTCCTAATGCTGAAGCTTATGGCTGGTTTCAAGACTGCTCATAGGTTTCGTAGAGAGTGAGCGGAAACACTAGGGAGACTAATGAATCATGCATGGGACCTTATGAAGCTACTCAAAACACAGTGGACGGATCACCTGTGGCCCCTTAAACTCAACTACTATATCCACGTACAATCTTTATATAAGAAAGAATAGATCTTACTCTAACAACGCTAGATTATCTAATGTTATTCCACTAATTCCTTTTATGAAAACTATGTCATGAGTAACCTTGGAAATCTTACCAACCTTGTAACTCTGCCAAATGAATATATATAATAATAAGATGTATTTATTTCCATGTAAATTAACAATTTAAATAAAAAATTGTAAAATTTACTTACTAATGAATATATATAATAATCAGATGATTTATTTCCATGTAAATTAACCATTTAAATAAAAAATTGTAAAATTTACTTACAATCTAAATTTTCTTTTAGAGCATAGTTTTAATCTTCACCTTTATCTTTATCTTTTATTTATAGTCTCATTCCCTTTTACAAGTTTCTTTAATGGGTAAAGTTTGCATTATAAATATTTTACTCAATGTCTTTTATCTCATCAATAGAGAAGAATACCTATGATTATAAATGAGTTGTGTAAAATTTATGATTAGGAATGAGTTAGAGAAGAATATGTATGACTATTTACGAAAGTGGAGATGTAAGATGGGGTTGATTGTAAGAGAGGAGTAAACAAATGTATAATAATAAAAAAAACTTAAGCAACAATGGTGAATTTTATTTAGGCAATGGTGATGTAAATAAGAAAGATGGAAATGGTAGAGGGAATAATTTGAGACAATGATATCCAAGTTGAGGGTTCCAAAACATTTAAAGTTGAAGTGTAGATGCTCCACCTCTTTCTATCACCTTTAAATTTGAGTTTGTAACCTTTTTAATGATTAAACTTATTCATATTATATTTAATATCTTAATTAATTTATTTATTGAATAAATAACATAGATTTTTTGCCCCATAAATTCTATCAAATATTTTATTATTATACCACTTTTTTTTAATTTCATAAAATTATAAATTTTAATAATTGAACATTAATACTGGAATATAAATTTATTTATAAACATTGAAATTTCAGTATGCACACAATATTAAAAGATCAGGTATGTGAATTTTGACTACATGCATCTCACCAACCAAATTATATCTACCATTTGCAATTTTGTTTTGATGCCATGGCAAGTAGATTGCATAAGCATGCATTCATACGAATTCTTATGAAATATAGCCTCATCATTCAACCTAATTACATTAATTCCACACAAAAATGGTAGAGAATAGTTAGATGTAGATTTCAATATGATGTCTTTGTTGGAAGTGCCCTTGCGGACATGTATGGGAAATGTGGGAGTTTAGAGAGTGCTCACAATGTGTTTGAAAATATGCATCACAAATATGTGGTCTCATGGACAACGATGATAAAAAAAAAATATGTTATGCATGGTTGTGGCATGGAGGCCCTTAAACTCTTCAAACAGATGTTGCATTATGGTACTAAACCTAATGATGTCACCTTAGTTGTTGTTGTGTTTGCATGCTTCCATGTAGGCCTATTGGGTAGGGAAAACATTTATCAGTCGTCATGACCACATAACCCCTATAATGGAGAACTATAGTTGCATGGTTGAGATTCTTGGCCGACTTGGGTACTTGGATGAGGCACACAACTTTATCAACAAAATACCAATGAAAGTTGGTGCCACTATGGTGGCGTATTTGCTTGGTGCTTGTAGAATTCATAACAACATAGAACTTGGAGAATCTGCGGCACAAAGACTATTTGAGTTGGACTCTAAAATGGTGTCCCTTATGTATTGTTATGTAACATATATGGTGTAGCTAGTAGGTGTGGTGATATTGAAAGGATCGGGAAAATGATGAAAGACAACATGGTAGAGAAGAAGGATGGGTGTAGTTGGATTAAGGTCCACAAAAAGGTATATGCATTCATGGCGGGAGAGCTATTCTAGGTAGATGGAGGAATTAAAGTACATTTCTTATACAATATTATTATGAGTGATTTGGATGAAGAGTAAAAATAACAGATTCTTTGCTTCCTCGTTGAGAAAATAGAAATTGTGTTTTCACTATTTCAACTCATCATTTAAAATCACCATTTCACGTTGTCAATAACTTTCATTGACTATCATGTTGTGACCAAGTTCATTTCCAAAATTTCCACAACAAATTGTTACAAGTGATAGTCGTCATTAACTCATGGAAAGAAACATGATATGTCATATCATGCCAAATTTATATGGGTGAAGAACAAAAGGAACGGTTTTTTACTATTATGATGAGAAGTTTTTCATTATATTTGGGTTATAAACTCATCCCCTGGGATGACAGTTCATGCTATGAAGAATATTTGAGTTGATGTGACTCCCTAGACCATATTCGTCTGCAGTATTGTAACATTAGAAATTGTTATGAGTCATTCTAACCATCTCCATCTTCTAATGGACAAGAGTGTTGTTGTATGACATATTGGAAAACGATATAGTGTAGGCTTAGCCATTTGAGATACCAAGTTCATTTGCACGGTAATCCTTGTATTGGTAAAAAAGCTCTTGGGACAAATTTTCAATTCTGATAGTGAAGAATACAGAAAATTATCATATGTTTCTACACAAAACCCCAATAATTATTTCTTGAAACATGTTGTAACTACAATTATGAACCTTAAATCATCAATACATTAATGAGGCATAATACATACAAAAGGTCTCTCTAATCACTGGAAAGGAGATTTATCCCTTAACAATTTGATTGTTGTGTAGAATCCTTCTAATGGACCAAGGACTTGATCCAAGAGGTTTGTTTCCCAATATATACTCGATAAAGCCTTTGGTCATATCTTACCATACTTATTTCGAACATATTTGGATGGTTAGGCATTGAAATTATTTTATCATAATAATAAGGACTTCTTTCGGGAAATCTATAGCCAAAATTTTGTGTCGATGGGTGATTTTCCCAAAAATAATTCTTCAATGTATTGTTTGATAGGTTTCCCATTAGCTTCTCTCTTATGTGCTTTGTCAGCGAATGCCCTTGGGTATCCTATTGAGGTAGCCAAAACACATGTTCAAGTGAAAAGGCATATCTATCTCAGGGGATTCTAGGTAACTAATTCTCATCCTGTAGATGACCATTCCCGAGCAACTACGAGTTCATAGAGGATCCTCTAACAAAGAAAAGTTTGCAACAATAGTCAATGATAACTAACCCATTCAATATAGTTAGATCTACATTGTTTGAGAAGAAAATAAGATTTATATCGAAAAAATGGTTTAGAGTGTACAAATAAATTGTAACTCTTTTCAAATTATTAGATTCAACAGAATTGTAACATGGGCAAACTTTGGTTTAAAAAATATGAAATAATGTAAAAATAACATTGAAAATGGTTCAAAATCCCAATAGAGCAGTAACTCCTAGCCAATACCAATATAATTGTGGGAAGATGTTATGAGTCTTGAGGGCAAGAACACCCAAATTTGTGGTATTAACTACTCTGAGGCCATCACGGTTCCACGACACCCAAAAGAAAGGATTTGTGCCTTAGGTCGACTCAAAGACAAGAAGGCTTTCGAGTATCTGAAGAAAGAAACCCACGTAAAACAAAAAGGAATATCAGTATCAATTAAGGATGGTCTCATGTTTTTCTTAAAAAAGAAAGTTATTGAGACATAAAACCCTAGTTGTGACATGTGACCTATGAAATCTTGTTGCAAAAAAATGTATCTATAATTATGGATAAGGGTTTCATCAAATCCCCAAAGTGTTGCACAGGGGGCATGCAAGATGACAGGAAATGAAAATTTAATCCAAAGAAACAGAACGAGTTTCTTAGCATTGATATTGTCCTTAATAAGATAAAAAATAAGAATAAGTTGGATCAACCTTCAATCATTGTCTAAAATATGTAAGCTTCACCTAAAATAAGTGAATGAAATATGTGTGGATCTGAAGAATGGAGTGGATACAACGATGTATCAAAGATGTGACAAGGCACTCAAGGATACCGCAAATAAACGAAACAGGAAGTTTGAGTGATTCAAACTAAAACAACACAGGAGAACAAATAAAAATGGCTCAAAGTCAAATATTGTTAATCTGTCAAGGCAAAATCTATATGATACCACCTACAATGTATTGGAGTACAGTATCCGGCTTCTTGTTGAAGAGTTAATATGTTATACCAGTTGTCAAAAATCAGCCTATATATACTACTTAGGTAATCAAATAAGAATGTATTGTGCTAATAAGAAGGGAAAAGGTACCAAAAATAAATATTACCAAATATGAAGAAGCGGCCCTTAGGAAACTTCTAAAGATTCCTAACATGAAAATTATCAAGGTTGACATAGGTAATGCTACAGTCATTATGGACACTACCAAATACAACCTTTCTGACATGTTCTCTTGCCAAAGATCACAATTGTTGCATTCTCCCAACACCAACATCACGAATGCAAAGAAGAATTTGTGTTCCCAACACCATGTCTCAAAATAAAGTGCAATTAAATTCGACAAACCTACACTACAACTTGGTCTATGCATTACCCTAATTTATTTTATTGCATTGAAATTTTCAATCATTCTTTAGTGATAACTAGTTTTGGATAAGAACAATGAGGACATAGACTCTCCTACTGCCCATGCTACTTTTGTTATCATACATGGTGTTCGTTGATGCAGAGTGTCTGATTGACCTACACTACATTTATAAATTGCAGCCGGACAAGCCTTTCTATAAATCGACCAATATCGGTGGCAGTGACAACCCTTGCTGCCAGACATTATTAAGCTTGTTCAACGTGGGCATAGCTCAATATTTGAGAGATCCATCCATGCTTTATCTCCCCAACAATGCCTCTATCATCTCTTGTCTCGCGCTCTTTCAGTAACAACTGGATTCTCTAGGTCTCTCCCTACATCTGGTGTCAATCTGTTTGAAGAAAAGTATGTTTGAGTTTGTATCGAGCCTAGTCCTTTGTGCTGGATTACCAGAGATGAAGAAGCAACCCTTAAGAAAAACAGAAAGATCCCTGACATGAAAATTGTCAAGGCTAACAAAGGTAATGCTATAGTCATTATGGACACTACCGAATACAACCCCAACGACCTCTTCTCTTGTCAAATATCACAACTGCAGTCCTATTTTCTCGTCAAATATCACAAATGCTACATTCTCCCAATGCCAGCTTAACAAATGTGAAGGCGAAGTTGTTTTCCCAACATAATGTTTCACAATAAAGTGCAATTAAATTCAACTATCCTACATAACTTAACTAATTTTAAGGCAAAGAGATGTCATAGGCACAACAAAAGGGTAGAAGAAAATGTGAGGTGCCCTGATTCAAAAGGAAGGTCTATCGGCCTAAATATAATAGGAAGGAAATAACTAACCAAATTTAACTTTCTTTTTGAAATTTATGTAAAGCATGAAAAAATCAGATGAGATATTTATGGAATTATTAAAGCTAATTTTATTTTATGTGTATATTAAATGTTTATAAATATTGAAATGTGATGTGTGTACTATTATGACACTTGGTGGTATATATATATATATATATATGTGTGTGTGTGTGTGTGTGTGTGTGTATGTATTATTATATATATATATATTATATATATATATATATATATTATATTATATATATATATCTATTATATATATATATTTCATGTTTGACGATTCTTTTTATTAATCTCATTTAAATTTACTCATTTCATCTAGATTGAGCCAATAAAAATAGAAATTTTATTCAAATTATTTTATTTCCAAATATTCAATTTAATTAATTTTTTAAAATTTTGTAAAATCTATTTAAAATTTTCAAAACTAATGGAATGTCAAACTTTTTTCTACTAAAATTGATTGCCCTAGTCTAACCAAGTTGCGATTGCGTTTTTTTATAAAATCCTGTCGAGATTTTTGTAAATTTAGGTTAAAGCTATGTCCAAACTTCAAGATTTTGGGTGCCCCATGAGGTTTTTGATGGTACTAAATCCATTTCCACCATCAAAAACTTGATTCAAACATTGCTAGTGCAAGATTTCTTGAAATTCTTTTGGTTGGATTCTGGCCACTTTAACACTCTGGGCAATTCCTCAACCTCCATAACCTACCTATATAAATATAACTTAGTTAAATGAATCTTTGCAAAAATACATTGAATGACTATGGAAAAAAGATATTTTTTTTTCCCCATTTCTGGAAAGCTTAGTCTAAAGAGCTCACAATTAGCCCTAAAATATGAAACTCCGTAAGATATGACAAAATCAAGCAGAAATTTTTAAAAAATCTTGGTACAACTGTCCAACTTCAGAATTTTGAACTGCCTCAAGAGTTCTTAATAGTCCTAAATCTATCTTACCCATAAATATAAATGAAACTAAAAACGATCACAATTTCATAACAACATAACCCAACATCACGAGAGAAAAGATCTTTAATTTCCAAGGTCAGATTCATACTAACTTTGATTGATGAAGAATCACCAAAAGAATAATGGTTTTTGACATTAAAGATAAAATTGTCCCAAAGTCAAAGAAGGGAAGATATTATTTCCCACTTGTGAAGTCGGTGTTTCTCTAATCCATCAAATAAAACAAATGAAGGTTTAGAAAGATGCGTTGAATAGCTATGGATGAAAGGAGCATTCTACCACCTTGTAGAATGGAAGAGGCACACCGCCGTGTAGAATGGAAGAGTCATGTCTCTGGTTCCTGTCATTTCTTTAGTCGCTTCTCTTATTTTCCACAGCGGGTCCCTATCCTTTCTTTCGTCGTTTCAGGTTTATTATCAGGTTCTTCCATGATTCGGGACATTCTGGTTCTTTTCATTGGATACAGAAAGATGAACACATCCGGAAAAAGAATGTGGAAGGAAATTGGGACGATTATAATGTTAAATATAATATAAGTATTTAAACATGATTTAGGGTTTTCAAAGGTTGAGAAGGAAGAACATTGGCTGGATAAAATCATGCTTTCCAATTTTTTAAACATTTGAATGTTATTAATTGTTCACCTATAAATATGTTGTTTTTTTTTTTAAAGAAATGTACGTCAACTTCCTAAACATTTTTCTATATAAAAGGGATAGATCTTACTTTGACAATACAGACTTATCTTTTATGAAACTATTGCGAGTATATGGGAAAATTTTTACACTCTTTCAAATTAAATAATTATATATTAATTAATTATTCCATAATAAATTATAATTCAATTAAATTTTTAATAAGGGAAAATGTAAATTTACTATATTTATATAAGAAAAGATAGATTTTATTCTAACAGTGCTAGATTATCTGATGTTGTTTTATTAATTCTTTTTATGAAAATTATGTCATGAGTAATTTTGGAAATTTTACTAACATTGTAACTCTTTTAATTGAATAAATATAATAATTAGATGTAATTATTTCTATGTAAATTAACAATTTAAATAAGAAAATGTAAAATTTACTTACAATCTAAATTTGCTTTAGAGAATAGTTTTAAAATTCATCTCCATCTTTTATCTATAGTCTCATTCCCTTTTACAGGTTTCTTTAATGGGTAAAGTTTGCATTATAAATATTTTGTACAATATTTTTTTTATCTCATCAATAGAAAAGAATATCTATGATTATGAATGAGTTATGTATATATGTAAAATGTGTAAAGATTACAAAGCAATTTTTATCATACATGCTAAATAATGAATATTTTTTTAATAAGAAAGAAGAGATTAGAAGAAAATAAAAATAGTTGATTATCATCTTTAATCAAAGAAAACTATTTATACATCTTTTTAATTTATTCATGTTTAACTATAAGACATGGTCTAACAAGATCAAGTCAATTTCTACCTTGAACGACTTGATTTGCAACTTGAGTTTTAGCTCACTGCAAAGTCTTACCACTTGATGTTATAGCATGAAGTAAATGAATTGATGAATATTAATATCATATTATGGAAAGCCAAGAATGAGAAAATGGCCCATGCAAACACTTGATCCAAGTTTTAAAAGCTTAAAACCTCAATCAAGGCTTTTCAACCAAAAAATAATTATTTATAGAAAAATACCTCAATCGAGGGCTTTTAAATCCATCAATCAATTTATTTTAAACCCTTAATCTATGGCTCGAGATTCCATAATCCTTCCCATTTATGTAAGTTTTCATGTAGTTACAACTTCTACAACATGAAATCCATTCATCTCTTCAATAGAACATGGTGGACTTGTTGCATGTAGATTCTTCGTTGAATCCTATATCCACTTACATGCAACGTTATCATTTGAAAATTTGCAAGGAAAATCATTTAATTAAATATTAAATGATATTAATATTTTGAGAAAAAAATATTGTTAAAAGCACAATGCAATTATCTACAAATTGTTTCTTACTAAACAACAAAATTCATAATACATATATGAGTTTTGAGTTCTTTAATTTAAAAATAAAAAATAAAATCTAAAATTAAAAATTTCAACATCACATTTCACTAAAAGGTAGGAAACATATCCATGGATTCACCCAATGTTGCAAAAACTAAAAATGATGTCATGAAATTCCTTAAATATTGTGTTTCTCCTACAAAATTATTGCCAGTGACATTAGTAGGAACATGCCACTTAATATTGGCATCTATGTTTGTAGGATCAATATTTAACTCACCTACATTAGCCACAAGTCCCTAGTGTGCCAAGGGACACTTCAAAAACTCACACTTCCTTATCTCTGCTAGCAGGTAGTGTTTAGGCTTAGGGTCACCAATACCCTTTCTAAATTTTCAACATTCTCCTCCCAAATAAAGAGAAAGACTAAAATGTTGTCTAAATAAATGAAAAATAAATTTAGATATGTATATAACAAATCATTCATTAAACACATATAGGTAATTCAATTCATTACTCAAACCAAAAGGCATTACTCTTAACCACTCATATAGACCTTTCTTTGCCTTGAAGGCAACATTTCAAGTGTCTTCTTCCTTGATCCAAACCATAAAATATGTAGATTTCAAATCCATATTAATGAATTACTTTATATGTTGTCCTTGATTTAATAAATCATTGATATGGGGAGATTGTTATTGATTCTGGTAATGATCTTTTTCAAATATTTATAATCAATACGCATTCTTAGTCTCATGATTCTTGTCTACTAAAATGGTAGTCGAATAACATGGTGAGGTACTTGATCTTACAATTCATTACTCCAACAACTCTTGTAATTTTTTCTTCATGTTATCCTACTCTAATATGGATTTTTTTTACTCTCCTTTATTTCTGTAAAAGATAGTAAAATACTAACTATATTTCATGCTCCACTTCCTTCTTGGTTGGCATCCCTTTTATTTCTTGGATCACTTCTTTGTATGCCTATAATATCTCTTTTATTATTTGATACATTCATTGAAGGATATCTTCAAAACTCTTAAAATTTTATGTTTATAGTTTTGTCTCAAAAAAAGAAGCATATACTTATTGGTTGAGTTAGTCGATCTTTTAGCTTGTTGTGCATACACTAGAGATATCTTTGACTTTCCATTCTATGCATTGCTGAGAAAATATTTTCGAAACTTGATTAGGAGGTATTGGTTTTTTTCCTTTTGATGAAGAAAACATCTCTCATATGCATATAGGGACTACTAAACCCGACATGATAGACATCAATGGATTCTATACTAGCGTATTTCATCAATAAAAGTTTCACCAATAGCAAATCTAAGCTTGTATTGCTTGATCACAACTATCTATGCATCACTTTTCATTGAACCCAAAGGGTATGGATGAAGGTTATTATGCATTTCTAAACTAAGATTACATATTATGTCTTTCATAGTGAGGTTTTCCTACGAATTGGAATCAAAGAACAAATCTACTTTACCATTTTTTTTTTAATCTTAGAACTGATATGGAATAACCTTGTCATATCATTCTCCTCTTTGTTATGGAGGATAATTAGGGTCACTTCTATATCATTTTCTAGAAAAACATTCCCACATTTTCTTCTTCTTTCTATCTCCTTTCTTGCTTTTGTTAGAAGATTTTTCTTATTGCATTGCTCCTACTTGTAGTTCGTAGGATCCATCTTTGGATTAAATTTCCAACACTTTTCTTAGTATGACTATTAATATTGTAATGATAACAATGTCTATGATGTTCCTTGCACACATGTGTAGTTGCAAAAATATTCTTATTTTTCCCTTTGCCATTCTTCTCCACTCCCTTATCGAAAGCACAATACTAGTTCTAGTACTTAGAACCATTTTCCACCCATTATATGTATTAGATTAAATGGATAGGAGCTATACATATGCATGGTCAATATTCATAGTTTTCAATGGAAAAAATTTCCTCCTAATGTCGTTGTGAATTTCATTGAGTTTTAATTTAGAACTACGTTGGATTGGTATTTATTCCAAATTGGATGACTTCATTTCAAAACTTTATAATACATTTCTCCTCTGATAATAGTGGTATTAAATCATCTCCTCCTCATCATACATGATACAATAAAACCATGTTTTCAAGAGGTTGGGAGGCAGAACTTAACCAATGAGTTGAGTAGGAAATCCAGGTGGAAGATTGGCGCTTGTTGGTACCTGATCCTGGCCATACCCGTGGTCGGATCACCAAGTACAAGAAGAGAATTTAACTTTATTGAATGATGAAGAGCATAGTATCTAGAACTATCATGCATGCAACAGGGTCTATCAAAGTTGATCTTGGATTCCAAGAAATTCAGAAATAATTCCAACTTGTTCAATTTGAAATTCAATAGCAAAATGTCCGTTTGGGTCATATTGAGAAGCACATTTTGTGCCTTCCTCAGTCCGAATTTATAGGTTCCATTGCAAAGGACCCACCTCCCATAGATTCCTCCCATGAATAGTTTTAATTATTTCCTTATGTTACATTTTGAGTATGTATATGTAGAGTATGAGTACTTATGTTGGCTTGTTAAGGGTGAACTGGTTTTTAGAAATTCCGGCCTATAAGGCTAATTTTGAGAGACTTAAGAACCTCATATTTTGGATGGCTTATAATGCGTTCTAATGGCTAGTAGTCTGGGATTCGCAATGAGCAGGTTGAGGCTACGAAATGTCTTTTTTGGTTGTAACCTCTTTGAAAATGATTGAATGAAACATTATACTAAGATTACAAAAAAAAATATCTTCAATTCAAATTTATATTAATCTACAAATTTATATTAATCTATTGTTTGTAATATGATGATAGAGATTAAATTTATGAAAATGTAATTATAATAATAGAGAATAAATTTATGAAAATGTATTTTTTTTACATAGAAAACTTGAGTAAAAAATTATACTCGACAACTTTGAAAACCTAATTATATTATTTAAATATTAATTCTTCCTCTTAAATTTTAATTTTTTAATTTTTATATATTGATAAATTTGAAACAAGATTTTGTAGTCTTAATTTTTTGTTTTTACTTATATATTCATAAATTTGAAAACTTTATAATATTTAAATACAAATTTCCACTTAATTTATCTTTTATATAATACCATTTTTTATGCAATAGATTTGGTCACCTTCAATAAAATTTATATTATTAATTTAAAAATATATTTTCCAATAATATATATGTCCAGCAGTGTTCCACTTGGTCTACCGGGTATGTGGTATCATTGTCATTACTCAACCATTTTTCAATCTTCTTTACCATTGCCATTATTCTAATTTGCAATGTTTTGAGAATGTCTCTGCACCATCGAGATAATCTCATGGAATTGTCTACACCACCTGGTGATGGCATAATCACAATGTACATCCTTTGAGATCTATAGTGGATGGTATCTTCACGTTGTCTAATTATCTAGGGTTTTGGATAATATAATCGCAATTGGAAATTCATAGGGTGGCTTTCAATGCCTGAATTGGATGCTAGTTATTCTTTCTATATGGTTAAAGGATGTCAGTCGAGCTTGGTTTTAAGTTTATTCCTAAATCTAAAATATTTGTAATTGAGTCTAATATCATTGTGGATGAATATTTGAAAGTAGAAGCGATGTAAGGTTTAATTATGTAAGTCGTGCAATTATCACAACCTCTATTTTTCTACTATTTAAACCATATTCATATTGAATCACTGTTTGCTCAACCGAAATCCTAATAATGAAATAAAACTTCACATACCGAACATATTAATCAATACTTTTCACATAATATCTTAGATGTTTCTCTTCTTGTTTAAAATTGGATTGAAGTTATTTAAAAAGTGGCAGTAAAATCAAAGGAAATATTGCACTATTAGCTAGAATACAAAGGCAATTGGCATACCCTTTTTATGTTAGGGCACATCCCTTATCTCATTGCAAATGCAATTAATACTTTTCATGTAATACCCTAGATGTTTCTCTTCTTGATTAAAATTGGATTGAAGTTATTTAAAAAGTGGAAGTAAAATAAAAAGGAAATATTGCACTATTAGTTAGAAGACAAAGGCAATCATCATACCTTTTTATGTAAGGGCGCATCCCTTCTCTCATTGCAAATGTAATTAATAATTTTCATATAATACTCTAGATATTTCTCTTCTTGTTTAAAATTGGATTGAAGTTATTTAAAAAATGGAAGTAAAATCAAAAGGAAATATTACACTATTAGTTAGAAGACAATGGAAATTGGTATACCCTTTTTATGTAAGGGCACATCCCTTCTCTCATTGCAAATGTACAATTACACTATATGTTACAGTTCCGAAGAATTGCTTAGTGTTCAATGCAGATCATCATTACTTACATAGACCTCTCAACTATGTATTAGTACATAGTATAACGACAAGAAGAGAATATTTACTAAAAGACTTTATTACATTTAATGGTAGAGGATCACAAGTGTTTCACTTATTGCTTTAAAATTGAAAAAAGGTTTTTCTCCCATCAATTAAAACATGAATATGTAGTAGATAATGAAAATAATGAAAAGAAATATAGATAGGGAACTCATTTTGGCTTATTTGAAATCATTGTTGTGCTTTAGAAACATATTGAGGGGTTGAATCAGTATTGCACATTGTCAATCATGAATCAATATTATATCAAGTTAATATTAAACCATATTATAATTTAATTTAATATGTTGAGTTTCTTGTCGGGAAAGCGAATTTTCATTGAAAATTCCCTATGGACACACATGCCACATATAGGGTTCAAGGTCGACGATGTAATTTATAATTCCCAACCAGCAAATTGTGCTTAGCCCGAAGAAAATTTCTTGGATGACCCCTTGAGATTTGATCTCGTGTCAGAGTTCATGCAAGAGAATAGACTAGTGAATGGCTCTCATCAACACCTTATATAAACTCAAGATCTGTTATATTGATCACCTGCACACAACCACAACCAGGTAGGTTTGGCCTATCGATTCTATTTTGCGGCTAGCAAATTTAAGAATTCCAAAGATTGAGTTAAAATTAATTGTATTTGTATGTTTATATATTTATTATTATTATTATTGTTTGAGTAGATGATTAGTTTTTTATTTTTTAATTATAACACGACATGTGTCAATTCTATGTCGATCACAAGTATACTTACACATTTCCCTCATAATAGGTTGTAAAATATGCCTCTCGGCACAATCACATATCACTATATAATTTGCAAAGCAGGGATGAAAAGATTATGCCTAAATCTAAAGTACATGCATATTATGTCAATTAGTATAGCAGCAGTGAAAAGATTATGCCTAAATGCCTATTATGTCAATTATCTCAAATTTTGAGAAGAATGATTTATAGGTAACTAAGTGAAAGTGAAGTAAATGTGTTTTAATTTTTTATCAAGATCTATTGTTTCAGGCATTTTAATTAAAAGAAAATAATTATATATCTATCTATCTATATATATATATATATATATATATATATATAATATTCTTTTAGCTAAAGGCAGCTAAAACAATATATTATTAAAAAAAAAAGTTAGAAATATAAAACAAAGATTTAGTAAAATAATTGAGTCAATAATTTAAGATATAAGTTATATATTTAGAAATATATTTCATGAAATAAGATATAATCATAAATAATCGTATATGTTCATACATATTAAGAAACCAAATAAAAGGTATAGATACATATGATTATTAAAACTATATATCTAAGCTATCATGAAAGAAAATTGAAGAGGAGATGGACAAGAATAAAGGGCAGTTGAATTGTTCCAAGCAAACAAATCAAGTATTTTATTCTAGGGGAACAAAAAAGTATTATAGCCTAACTGCTATAACAATCATGACAATATAGCCCCGAACATCAAAGAGAGGAAGAGATTTCTTTTACTTTTCAAGTCATTGATTCATTACCTAACTTGCATTGATGAAGATCACTGAAGATAATGTTTTTGACAAGAAGAGTCGTACCTCTGATTTATATAAGTTGTTGGTACCTGTCATTTCTTTCGTTGTTTCTCTTATTTTCTACCACAGGTCCCTATCGTTTCTTTCGTCGTTTCAGGTTTATGATCAAGTTCTTTCACGTAAATTAATAATCTAAATAACATTTTGAATAAGAAAATGTAAAATTTACTTACAATCTTTATATAAGAAAGGATAGATCTTACAACGCTAACAACGCTAGATTATCTAATGTTATTCCATTAATTCCTTTTATGAAAGCTATGTCATGAGTAGCTTTGGAAATCTTACCAACCTTGTAACTCTTCCAAATGAATATATATAATAATCGGATGTATTTATTTCCATGTAAATTAACAATTTAAATTTTCTTTAGAGCATAGTTTTAATCTTCACCTTCATCTTTTATTTATAGTCTCATTCCCTTTTACAAGTTTCTTTAATGAGTAAAGTTTGCATAATAAATATTTTACACAATATCTTTTATCTCATCAATAGAGAAGAATATCTATGATTATAAATGAGTTATGTAAAATTTATGATTAGGATGAGTTAAAGAAAAATATGCATGACTATTTACGAAAGTCGAGATGTAGAATGGGGTTGATTGTAAGAGAGGAGTAAACAAATGTATAATAAAAAAAAGACTTAAGCAACAATGGTGAATTTTATTTAGACAGTGGTGATGTAAAATAAGAAAGATGGAAATGGTAGAGGGAATAATTTGAGACAATGATATCCAAGTTGAGGGTTCCAAAACATTTAAAGTTGAAGTGTAGATGCTCCACCTCTTTCTATCACATTTAAATTTGAGTTTGTAACCTTTTTAATAATTAAACTTATTCAGATTATATTTAATATCTTAATTAATTAATTTATTCAATAAATAACATAGATTTTTTGCCCCCATAATTCATTCAAATATTTTATTATTATAACCATTTTTTTTAAATTTCATAAAATTTATAATTTTAATAATTGAACATAAAATATTGGAAATAAATTTATTTATAAACATTGAAATTTCAGTATGCATACAATATTAAAAGATCAGGTATGTGAATTTTGACTACATGCATCTCACCAACCAAATTATATCTACCATTTGCAATTTCGTTTTGATGCCATGGCAAGTAGATTGCATAAGCATTCATTCATATGAATTCTTATGAAATATAGCCTCATCGTTCAACCTAATTACATCAATTCCACACAAAATGGTAGAGAATAGTTAGATGTAGATTTCAATATGATGTCTTTGTTGGAAGTGCCCTTGTGGACATGTATTGGAAATGTGGGAGTTTAGGGAGTGCTCACAATGTGTTTGAAAATATGCATCACAAAGATGTGGTCTCATGGACAACCATGATAAAAAAAAAACTATGTTATGCATGGTTGTGGCATGGAGGCCCTTAAACTCTTCAAACAGATGTTGCATTATGGTACTAAACCTAATGATGTCACCTTAGTTGTTGTTGTGTTTGCATGCTTCCATGTAGGCCTATTGGGTAGGGAAAACATTACTTTAATTGTATCAGTCGTCATGACCACATAACACCTATAATGGAGAACTATAGTTGCATGGTTGAGCTTCTTGGCCAAGTAGGGTCCTTGGATGAGGCACAAAACTTTATCAACAAAATACCAATGAAACTTGGTGCCACTATGGTGGCGTATTTGCTTGGTGCTTGTAGAATTCATAACAACATAGAACTTGGAGAATTTACGGCACAAAGACTGTTTGAGTTGGACTCTAAAAATGGTGTGCCTTATGTATTGTTATGCAACATATATGGTGTAGCTGGTAGGTGGGGTGATATTGAAAGGACTAGGAAAATGATGAAAGAAAACAAGGTAGAGAAGAAGGATGGGTGCAGTTGGATTAAGGTCCACAAAAAGGTATATGCATTCATGGTGGGAGAGCTATTCTAGGTAGACGGAGGAATTAAAGTACATTACTTATACAATATTATAATGAGTGATTTGGATGAAGAGTAAAAATAACAGATTCTTTGCTTCCTTGCTAAGAAAATAGAAATTTTGTTTTCACTATTTCAACTCATCATTCAGAATCACCATTTCACATTGTCAATAACTTTCACTGACCATCATGTTGTGACCATGTTCATTTCCAAAATTTCCACAACAAATTGTTACAAGGGATAGTGGTCATTAACTCATGGAAAGCAACATGATATGTCATATCATGCCAAATTTATATGGGTGAAGAACAAAAGGAACGGTTTTTTACTATTACGATGAGAAGTTTTTCATTATATTTGGGTTAGTCATCCCCTGGGATGATAGTTCATGCTATGAAGAATATTTGAGTTGATGTGACTCCCTAGACCATATTCGTTTGCAATATTGTAACATAAGAAATTGTTACGAGTCATGCTAACCATCTCCATATTATAATGGACAAGAGTTCTCTTGTATGACATATTGGAAAATGATATAGTGTAGGCTTAGCCATTTGAGATACCAAGTTCATTTGCATGGTCATCCTTGTATTGGTAAAAATGCTCTTGGGACAAATTTTCAATTATGATAGTGAAGAATATAGAAAATTATCATATGTTTCTACACAAAACCCCAATAATTATTTCTTGAAACATCTTGTAACTACAATTATGAACCTTAAATCATTACTATATTGATGAGGCATAATACATACAAAAGGTCTCTCTAATCACTGGAAAGGAGATTTATCCCTTAACAATTTGATTGTTGTGTAGAATCCTTCTAATGGACCAAGGACTTGATCCAAGAGGTTTGTTTCCCAATATATACTCTATAAAGCCTTTGGTCATATCTTACCAAACTTATTTCGAACATATTTGGATGGTTAGGCATTGAAATTAGTTTATCATAATAATAAGGACTTCTTTCGGGAAATTTGTAGCCAAAATTTTGTGTCAATGGGTGATTTTCCCAAAAATAATTCTTCAATGTATTGTTTGATAGGTTTCCCATTAGCTTCTCTCTTATGTGCTTTGTCAATGATGCACTTGGGTATCCTATTGAGGTAGCCAAAACACATGTTCAAGTGAAAGGCATCTCTATCTCAGGGGATTCTAGGTAACTAATTCTCATCATGTAGATGACTATTCCCGAGCAACTGCGAGTTCATAGAGGTTCCTCTAACAAAGAAAATTTTGCAACAATAGTCAAAAATAACTAACCCATTCAATATAGTTAGACCCAGATTGTTTGAGCAAAAAATAAGATTTACATCGAAAAAACGGTTTCGAGTGTACAAATAAACTGTACCTCTTTTCACATAATTAGATTCAACATAATTGTAACATGGCCAGACTTTGGTTAAAAAAAATATGAAATAATGTAAAGCAACATTGAAAATGGTTCAAAATCCCAATAGATCAGTAACTCCTAGCCAATACCAATATAATTGTGGGAAGATGTTACGAGTCTTGAGGGCAAGAACACCCAAATTTGTGGTATTAACTACTCTGAGGCCATCACGGTTCCACGACACCCAAAAGAAAGGATTTGTGCCTTAGGTCGACTCGAAGACAAGAAGGCTTTCGAGTATCTGAAGAAAGAAACCCGCGTAAAACAAAAAGGAATATCAGTATCAATTAAGGATGGTCTCATGTTTTTCTTAAAAAAGAAAGTTATTGAGACATAAAACCCTAGTTGTGACATGTGACCTATGAAATCTTGTTGCAAAAAAATGTATCTATAATTATGGATAAGGGTTTCATCAAATCCCCAAAGTGTTGCACAGGGGGCATGCAAGATGACAGGAAATGAAAATTTAATCCAAAGAAACAGAACGAGTTTCTTAGCATTGATATTGTCCTTAATAAGATAAAAAATAAGAATAAGTTGGATCAACCTTCAATCATTGTCTAAAATATGTAAGCTTCACCTAAAATAAGTGAATGAAATATGTGTGGATCTGAAGAATGGAGTGGATACAACGATGTATCAAAGATGTGACAAGGCACTCGAGGATACCACAAATAAGAAAAACAGGAAGTTTGAGTGATTCAAACTAAAACAACACAGGTGAACAGATGAAAATGGCTCAAAGTCAAATATTGTTAATCTATCAAGGAAAAATCTATATGATACCACCTACAATGTATTGGAGTACAGTATCCAGCTTCTTGTTGAAGAGTTAATCTGTTATACTAGTTGTCAAAAATATGCCTATATATACTGCTTAGGTAATCAACTAAGAATATATTGTGCTAATAAGAAGGGAAAAGGTACCAAAAATAAATATTACCAGAGATGAAGAAGCGGCCCTTAAGAAACTTCTAAAGATTCCTGACATGAAAATTATCAAGGTTGACATAGGCAATGCTATAGTCATTATGGACACCATCGAATACAACCTTTGTGACCTGTTCTCTCGCCAAAGATCACAATTGTTGCATTCTCCCAACGCCAACATCACGAATGAGAAGGAGAATTTGTGTTCCCAACACCATGTCTCAAAATAAAGTGCAATTAAATTTGGTGAACCTACACTACAACTTGGTCTATGCATTACCCTAATTTCTTGTATTGCATTGAAATTTTCGACCATTCTTTAGTGATAACTAGTTTCGGATAAGAACAATGAGGAGTAGACTCTCCTACTGCCCATGCTGCTTTTGTTATCATACATGGTGTTCGTTGATGCAGAGTGTCTGATTTACCTACACTACATTTGTAAATTGCAGCCAAACAAGTCTTTCTATAAATCGACCAATATTGATGGTAGTGACAACCCTTGCCGCCAGACATTGTTAAGCTTGTTCAACATGGGCATAGCTCAATATTTGAGAGATGCATTCATGCTTTATCTCCGACCTACACTACATTTGTAAATTGCAGCCAAACAATTCTTTCTATAAATTGACCAATATTGATGGTAGTGACAACCCTTGCTGCCAGACATTGTTAAGCTTGTTCAACATGGGCATAGCTCAATATTTGAGAGATGCATACATGCTTTATCTCCCCAGCAATGCCTCTATCGTCTCTTGTCTCGGGCTCTTTCAGTAGCAACTGGACTCTCTAGGTCTCTCCCTACACATGGTGTCAATCTGTTTGAAGAAAAGTATGTTTGAGTTTGTATCGAGCCTAGTCCTTTATGCTGGATTACCAGAGATGAAGAAGCAACCCTTAAGAAACACAGAAAGATTCCTGACATGAAAATTCTCAAGGCTAACAAAGGTAATGTTATAGTCATTATGGACACTAACGAATACAACCCCAACGACCTCTTCTCTTGTCAAATATCACAACTGTAGTCCTATTTTCTCGCCAAATATCAGAAATGTTACATTCTCCCAATGCCAGCCTAACAAATGTGAAGGCGAATTTGTTTTCTCAACATAATGTTTCACAATAAAGTGCAATCAAATTCGACTATCCTACATAACTTAACTAATTTTAACGACAAAGAGATGTCACAGGCACAACAAAAGGGTAGAAGAAAATGTGAGGTGCCCTGATTCAAAAGGAAGGTCTATCGGCCTAAATATAATATGAAGGAAATAACTAACCAAATTTTACTTTCTTTTTGAAATTTATGTAAAGCATGGAAAAATGAAATGAGATGTTTATGGAATTATTAAAGCTAATTTTATTTTATGTGTATATTGAATGTTTATAAATATTGAAATGTGATGTGTGTACTATTATGACACTTGGTGGCATATATATATATATATATATATTATATATATTAATATATTATATATAATATAATATATATATATTATATTATATATAAATATATATATATATATATTTCATTTTGACGATTAAAAAATATTTATTGTAGAATTCGAAGGCTTCTATGATCATCAAAATTTGTAAGAAGAGCTTCGAGGTCGTATAATCACATGAAAAAGATCTTTGTCGACGCATTTCGAACCAACTAGTGTGGTTCATCGTCACTTGTCCTGACGATGAACCACACTAGTTGGCTCGAAACGCGTCGACAAAGATCTTTTTCATGTGATTTACGCCAAAGCTCTTCTTACGAATTCAATTTATAATCCCATTAAATTACTCATTTCATCTAGATGAGCCGATAAAAAATAGAAATTTAAATTCAAAATTTAATTTTGATTTCCAAAATATTCAATTTAATATAATTTTTTAAAATTTTGTAAAATCTATTTAAATTTTTCAAAACTAATGGAAAGTAAAAAAGAATGTGGAAGGAAATTGAGACGATTATAATGTTAAATATAATATAAGTATTTAAACATGATTTAGGGTTGTGAAAGGTTGAGAAGGAAGAACATTGGCTGGATAGAGTCGTGTTTTACAATTTTTTAAACATTTGAATGTTATTAATTGTTCACCTCTAAATATGTTGTTTTTTTTTTCAAAGAAAATTACATCAACTTCCTAACATATTTTCTACATAAAAAGGGATAGATCTTACTTTAACAATGCTAGATTATCTTTTATGAAAACTATGCAAGTAATATGG
>APFE030322576.1:0-42640 GCA_000404065.3 Pinus taeda
TTTTTAGCCTGGCAGTCTAAAAATAGACTCCGCCCATATGTCTAAAAATAGAAGTCCATCTATTTTACCAACATGACCAATCATCCACAAATAGCATCCTGCAACTCATAGACCATGATCCATATGTCTAAAAATAGACATAGTCTAAAAATAGACTTGCGCCAAAAATAGCCTGCGGGCCCACTTAGTGAAGGCGACTCTTTTCACTAAGCTCCATCATCTTGTTGCAATCTCAACAAGAATTTCTTGTTGCACACTTTTCAACACTCCCTCTCAACAAGAAAGGCTTCCTCTCAAACCCGATCCTGTAACTCTAGAATGTTCTGCATGCAACACATCTGGCCGGTCCACTTGCTCTATCATCAAGTCTCTGACTGCTATTGCCTCTGTCGACTGAAAACTCTGCATCTCTGTGCTCTTCAGTATCTGACTGCTCTAGCCTCTGTCACCTTGATCTCTGACTGCATCCGTGCTGCTGCTGGTTCTATCTCCCGGCATTGCATCCACACTGCACCTCTCAACTGACCTCCTTGTTGGGCTAGAAACATACTCTGATGTTGAAGCTCTACCTGCTGCTGACAAGTGCTCCTTCTCTGACATCTGCGCTACTGCAACATCTTCATGCATCTCGCACCATTGCACACCTCTCTGTGCCACCTAGCACTGTGAAAAACACTTGTGTGTCTTGCATTGCTGCAGCCTGCTAGCTATGCGCTGTCCTGGGATTCCCCGCACTGTCGCTCTCTCTGCCGCTCCATCCGCATCTATCTCTACCCAATCAGTTAGTTCCTTGCTACTCCTCATCGCTCCGTAGCAAGGTCTCATCCAAGAGGTTGGGTACCTCAAGGATCCTGCCCCTCCTCCTTGGGACTATCAATCCACATCACCCCACCTCCTACCTGGAGGTATGGTTGCATGCGATCCTTCAGCCCACCTGGCTCGAAGTTTCCCCCTATTGGAGGTCTCTGCATGAGTAGATGTCTCTACTCGATCTCCTCTCAGCTTCCCTTGTTGTGGCTGCTCCACAACCTCCTGAAGCTGCTGCACCAATCGTGGCTCCTCCACAATTGTCTGAGACTTCTTCTGGCTCTGCATGTTGAGAGGTAATATACCCTCCCTCTCAACCACCAAGTCTCCATCAGTTGCCTTGCTGCTCAAGGCTTTGCATGCATCTTGAACCTTAAGAGCATACAGGTTCTTGACCCGTGAACCAATCTGCTTCACCTGTCTAGTGATGATGTGTCTAAGGAAAACCTTTCCGTCTCTGAAGACTACATCATAGCCTCTGTCTTCCAGCATCGCGATTGACACCAAGTTTCTCTTCAGTCCTGGTACATACTTGACATCGGTCAAGGTAAGGTGAACTCCATGCTCCCTCTGAAAAATAACCGTGCCTACACCTGAGACACTATACTTCTCATCATTACCCATCCCTATGAGTATCTGGAGATCTTTCTCCTCCAAAGTACTGAACAAACTTTTGTCACCGGTCATGTGGAAAGAAGCTCCACTGTCAAGAAACCAACCACTTCCCATCATGGATGAAACCATGCATGCGAAGAGTGTGAAATCCAACTCAAACTGTGAAGCAAGTGCCTCACCTTCAGATCCTTCCTCGGATCCCTTCTTGGACTTCTTCTTTGGGCAATTAGTAGCATAATGGCCCAACTCATGACAACGAAAGCATCTCACCTTCGACTTGTCAACCTTCTTCCCATCATTGGAAGAACTGGATTCGGAAAGAGAAACCTTACCCTTCCCTTATTCGCCTTACTCGCTAAGGCACAGTTCTCCTCATCATGCATAGATGAAGAACTATCTCTGGTGCGCCATCTATTCTCCTCTTGCACAAGATCCGACCAAAGTCTCTCCCATCTTGGCAATTTCTCCCTTCCATTCACCGAGTCCCGGTAGCTATGCCAACTCTTAGGAAGGCCAAGGAGAGCTAGACTCACCATCCTCATCATTCGACAGTCACCCCCACACTTCCCAGCTCATCTCGACACTGAGTGAACTTCGTGAGATACTGGGGCATACTGTCTCCATTCTCACACTTAGATGTTTCTGAGTTTATCCTTGAGCGACATTCCACCAGCTCAAAAAAACTCAACTGCTTCCGATCTAAAATTCGTGAGAACGAAGTATTTCTTGTACAGAGATCGACTGTATGGGCATTCACCGGATATCTCACCTTCCAAAAGAAAGATGAATCCAGAGGCTACCTGGCCCGATTACAGACTCTGCCTGAAGAAATAAAACGTAGTCACTTCCTGAATAATAGATCTGATGATCAATCCTCGCTTTGATATCCTGTAGAAATCTCTTTTACAAATCAACCAGCTCTGATACCATGTAGAAATTTTGAATAATTTAACACATATTCAATGGAGATTATCCTGATCATGTACTATTGCGGAAAACATACACAATACATAAGCTCCTCTACGTTGATCATCAATATAGCAGCATCAATAACAATAAAACATCAAGAGCATTCACACATTAACACAGTATGTATCCCGGGGAAAGCATCTCGCTAAAAACCCCAACTATCTGTATATTAATGATTGAGTCATGTAACATTACACAGCATAATACTTCTCACAAGTATCTCCACCTCTGTTACACACAATACAGCTCAGATCTGAATCAATCACTGGCTCAAATCTCCTTCGCTGCTTGCCTGCCTCCGCTGCTCAATACCTGCACAAGAACTGATGATAATTCCAAGGCAACCACGTATTTACTTGGAAAAATCACGTGAGCACAAGCTACAATGTGGGCAAACTCATTGGCATACTCAATCCCTTGATTTGTGCAAGATCTGGTGCACAACTATAGTCACAACTGATAGCAATCTGATTCTCTAACACCTGTCCCTGCTGAACTGAACATGCACTGACACGAAACTGAGTTAACTGATGTATTCATTAGTTGTATTATGAGTTAATAACTTGTGAATTAATTAATAACTAATTCACCCAACTCATCTCTAGTCTATTCGCCAGTTAGACTAAATACAACCAGTTTAACAAAGCTAAACTGAACACAACTCCATCAACTGCACCTCCAGTCCACTAAACTCAACTCACTTGAGTTCTAACTGAAGTCATGCATGCAAATATTCAACTAACCCATAAGAACCACGTATTTCCTTCATGCAATTGCATGTGCCACATCCGTAGCTCGAACTGAAGTGCTCCAAGAGAATAAGATTAAGTTTATAGTCCAAATATTATTGTGAGCTAATAATATTTGACTGTTCTATTTTTAGCCTGGTAGTCTAAAAATAGACTCCGCCTATATGTCTAAAAATAGAAGTCCATCTATTTTTACCAACTTGACCAATCATCCACAAATAGCATCCTGCAACTCATAGACCATGATCCATATGTCTAAAAATAGACATAGTCTAAAAATAGACTTGCGCCAAAAATAGCCTGCGGGCCCACTTAGTGAAGGCGACTCCGTTCCACTAAGCTCCATCATCTTGTTGCAATCTCAACAAGCATTTCTTGTTGCACACTTTTCAACAAGATTGGTATTTGAAACAAGTGGTGGCAAGGGGACAAGCAAGAAGTTCAGCAATACTAATAGGTTCCTCTCTGATAATTTTCCCACCCTTGTGAGGTCTCCTAGGCTATACATTCCTTTCTATTGAATTGTCACTTAAAGTTTCTTTTTCATAACTTGAGTCACTGTTTCTTGCCATGGTGCTTAGTACTTGTCTTAGGAAAATGATGGATATGGTGAAAAATGGTAATGAAGGAGGACAAGGGTGATGAGTATGAAGAGATTTTACTCTTGGGAAATGGAATTGGGGAATGAAGGGATTAGTTTTGGGAAACTAGGGTTTAGTGAGGGATTTAGGGTTTGGTGAAGGGAATTGTTTGCTTTAGGGGAGTGGGATATGGAAAATGAGATAAATGGAGTGATTTAGGGCAATGGAAGAGTGAAAAGGGTGTAATGATGTTTTTTGTAATGGTGGAGTGAAAATTGCACAATGGAATGGAAAACAGTGAAGACAAACTAGGGTTTCACTTTCAACATGCAAGATTCATGAAGAACACAAGTATGACCTCAATTTCAGCTTTAGGATGATGATTACTTACTTTTAGCATGGAAACGTAGCATTTTTGAGGGTTATTGGACAATCTGGAATGTTTTAGCAAGTTCTAGACTGATGCGCAGCGCACTGGCCCAACGCGCAGTGCCCTCTAATGCACAACACCCATGCAAATTTACACTGCAAGACATCCACTGTTGTGCAACGCACTACCTCTAATGCGCAGTGCCAGGCAAGTTTTCTTGGAAAACATGGTTTTTTATCTCCTTTGCTCCAAATCACGATTTTTTTCTCTCCAAGGGTATTTTGCGAAATAAAATGATAAATTGCACCCCTTTCGCTTTGTATATGGATGACCTTTAAATTTTTACTTATTCCAAACCCACTTTTGTAATGTCAAAGTCACTTTTTGGTCATAAGCTCTATTTTTCATTTGAATTGCCTTTTCTTAATCATTTGGTAAACTGATGCATTAATGCTTTTGCTTTTGTCTGCAGTGGCTGGAGTTGGCAAGGTGAGCAAGGACAACAACTTTGAACTTATTACATATAGAAAATATTGAAATTACATAAAATTTTTGTACATAGAAATAAAAAACTCTGTTTTCACCTTAAAATAGAGTTTTGAGGTAAAAACAACTTATTGAGCATATCATCATTGAAATTTTGATTTTGTGAACTTATTAGACCTCCTCATGTGCCTGCTAACCCTTTATTGAGTTTTTGATGACCATGATGGCAAACCCTAGACCTAATGAGACCTAAAACCCTAAAAATGATTTTGGTAAATGAAATGAAATAAAATGATAGTGAATGACCTGAACATGTAAAAATAGGCCAGCAAGTAAATGGCATGAGGGAAATTGACAATGAACCACTACCATCAGTTGATCCATGACCTAATGGAATGCAACTGATTGGATGGGACCCTACTATGCATGCAAAAAGAGAAATTTGATCACTGATGGATGGATGAAGATACCAACACTAATAATAGCCATGGCATAAACCCATGACCTTCCTAGCAAAACGTTGTAGTCAAGGGGTCCATCAACTACCTCAACTTCAACTGTTACTATTTCCCCCCTAGTTCAATTTGCATATTACTCAATATTCCACAAGGCGTATATGTGCGACCGTAAAAGATTTTAATGTTGTTGGTGAATGTGACAAAGGTGGTGAACCAAGTGTTTTCCAACTGCTCATTAACATTATACAAGTAGATGCCCCCTTGTAAACAATATTTCGATGAACAAGTTTATTGAGAGCGTTTACTTGAATTAAAAATGCTAATTGTGCTGGTAACTGTGGCGTATAACCAACATGGTTGAAAACCACAAGATTGGAATTAGTTGGATCGATTCCACCAATTGATGACAACAAAGCCTGCTTTTGGGAGGGACAGTTCTGTAACACCTCAAGCGTAGACATAGCAGAAGGTGATTGAGCCAAATCTTCTACTATATTATAATTTTGTGCAGCTCGAGCTTGAGGGTTAAATGTCGATTTGTGTACAACTCCCTTAGGCAATTTTATTGTTAACTTTGGTGCAATAGGTGGTGGAATAGGATCATTCGAAGTTGTAGTCGAAGGGTTAGGTCGATCAGTCTGGTTATTCAATGACGATGGTTGATTTCCATAATATTTATTTCGTGTTGACACCAAAACATCATCTTTTGTCTTAGAGGCAGATATCATAAGAACTTGGGAAGTGGAAGCTTGGTTTGTAGCAACCATATTTGTCTTTGGTTTTGGAAAGGGATCAGTCAATACCATAGATGTATTAGATGTCTTCAAAATCTTTGAGACTTCGAAACGATGTGGACAATCTCACGTGAAATGCTCATTGTTACAGATCAAACATGGGTAATGAGGTTTCCTAGCCGAAGAATAGGAATTAGTTGATTTCTCTTGAGGGGAGTTATTTTGTTTCTTCTTGTTTTTCCCCTTTTTCTTACCTCCTAGTTGCTTTTCATTCTTGCCCTTACCAGATGACACGACATTTATTTCGGAAGTAAGAGTGTTATCAGATGCATTTGTAGTTTGATTGGTAATGGCAAGTGTTTGACTAGATGTTATACCTACCGTTTGTGTACTCGAAGAACCAATCACACCATCATTGACATGAGAGTCCTTACTCGATGGTCGAGGAGGAACAATGAAAGCTGGTCGGGGTGCATTTGGGATCTTATCATAGAGAGTGCCATATTGTGTATAAATCAAATCCAAATATTGGGCACAAGCAATTACTTTCTCTTCTGTGACAACTCCACCTTTCACCACATCCTCAGTGATAGATGGTAGCAAGGATTTTATAAACCACTCAACCAGAAGCTGATCAGGAACATAAGTTCTAACCATGCGACGATGACAAAGCCATTCGTGAATATGATCATATATATCAGTCACAATAGTCTGTTTAAAGTTGGTTAATAATTCCGTTCCAGTCTCATATCGTATGGGTAACTGGAAGTGAGTTAAAAACGTGGTAGATAAAGCAGTGAAGTTATCGAAAGAAGCTCGTGGTAAGTCGATGTACCATTTCGTAGCTAGACCAGTAAGCGTTCTCTGGAAAAGACAAAGTCTAACAGAATCATCATTCAAGGAGTTCGATGAACACCATAAATGAAAAGTCATGACATGGTTGGACGGGTCTTCTCCAAGATTTCCATTGAATTTTGGAATATCAAAAGGTAACTTATGAGGAATCACCGACCACCAAGGTGCATAAATAATTGGGTCATTGGTGAGCCGATTTAGATCTAGTAACTCAAGTGTTGCAACAAAAGGCAATTATCTATTGAGGTTAAGTTGAGCATATCTAGGGTAAGATGGAATTGCCTAGGTAATGGGCCTTTGCATACTAGCATAAGGCATCTGCTGCTGGTAACCTTGATATGGGTAAGTTTTTTGAGAAAATCCGGTGTAAGGTTGTTGTAGTTGTGCACCAGGGTAATTTTTCTATTGTCCAAACCCAACATAGGCTTGTTGACCAGGGCATGGATATACTTTTTGTTCACCAAACCCAACTTGAACTTGTTGTCCAAGTCCATGTTGAGGTTGGTATTGTTGGAATTGTTGCTGTTGATATTGAGGCTACCAAGGCTATTGAAGCAACTGTTGTTGTTGTTGATGGTACAACGGTTGTTGATTTAACAGTTGTTGTTGCCCACCATTGTAAGGTTGACCAAGTTGTGAATACACTACACCAATGTAAGTCTGTGTCATTCCAGTAAATGGTAAACTAGCCTGAAGTTGTTGGACTCCAGACACGAGTGGTTGTTGTAAAACTGACTGAGAAGGCTGGATCTTTATACCTAAAACTTGGGGGTCTGAGGTTGAAGTGCCAGCTTGCACAGGTTGTGATACAACAATTTAGGCTTGTGACTACGACACCGTTGTAACAACAGGTGTTGTAGGTATGGATGAGATAGATTGCATATGTTATGATGGATACATAAGCCTAGGTTGAACGGGTGTGGTTGGCTACCACTAACAGACAGTCATTCCAGGCTAACCTAAAGACGACGACATACTGACATATGGTTTCCCCCCAGAAAATGGAGGATAAGGAGAATATGCATATTTTCTCCATATGGGGGTAGTCCAGTGTTGAGATGATACATAGGACAGTAACCAGATGAACCAAATTAATATGAACTTGATAGGTCCAGCTGTCTGATACCCGTAAATGAGGAGCCAGATAAAATTCCAGCAGAGGACATTGGTGAAGACCAAGGGCTAGAAGCAACACCTGATCGGGCTCCCGATAAAGATTGGTAACTCAATGGGGCAGATGAAACACCATACAAGTGTGACTCAGGCGTCATACTAAACATTGAAGAGGTTGCGATAGAAGATTTTTCTGTAGCCGTAACAGATGGTACGGTCTAGGATATTGACTCTACCATAGTCAAATGTCCAAATAAGTTTCCTAATGAATCAATAGGTATCTAAAAGTAATCAATATCAAAAGGAGTAGTGAAATGAGGAGTATGCGGATATAGATAAAGTCCAGTTCCAAAATGGAATGGAGTTCTGTGTGATTCTACCTCATGTTCCTCTTCTATTGAAATCAAACTAGGTGGAAGAATTTCACCCTCTAGTCCGTAATAGATTTATGGTTGTTGCTGAGGTAAAGAGGAGGTCTCGACAGTTACGGATGTCTAAGGATATACAAGTTGATCTTCTTCTGGTAAGGTAACAACTTCTGATTATTCCACGTCAAGATCCAAATGTTCTAGTAAAAGAACAAGTTCAGGTTGGGCTTCGTGAAGAACTTTTGGTTTAGAAGTAACTTCTAATTGAATAGTGATGGGTTCAGGATCCAATTCAGGTTGAACAGATTCATGTTCAGAAGTAATTTCTTGTTGAGCAACTTCGGATTGAGAATCAACTTGTTGTTGAACAACTTGGGTTACCGTTTCACTAGATTCAACTCTAGTTTCCTTAGGTAATTGTGGAGATTCCACTTCAGTAACAGATGTACCAGTAACCGTAAGAGTAACTGGGGTCACAGTACTTACCGGTATAGGTGTTTTTGGTAATTTAGATGAAGAACCAGATGCTTGTGAAGTTTTGGATCCAGTCAAATGAGATCGCTTTGACCGAATAGGTGTAGCTTAAGGCGGTAAAGGCAGTTTACTCACTGCTCTTCGTGAACGACAGCGTAAGGGTTGATTTTCCTCCACGATTGCTGATTGATTTTATTACAAAAAGGGGTAAGCTAGGCAAAAGGTTTACCAAGTAGCTGTGAACTGTAGAATACCTCTTTGCAAACTAAGAAGTACGGGCAAGCAATCTCCCCGAATGTTGTGTTAGGTGTATCATAGTGTATAAGGCGGCTGACTCGGTTACCTAAGGATGGATAGAAACCTAGTTTTTTCCTTCCATATATACTCAAAAGTACATGGAGGCCCAATCCGTATTAGCACTATCTAATGCAAAACCGCACAGTGAGAGAATTCCCATATACTTTATGTATTGTAACACTGCCCTATATACCTGAATTTATGTGGACGAGCTATGATATAATCACGTACATGGAATGAGGTATCACACTCAGGATGTATTATAGACAAGTTAGCAACAACTGCTATGTTTTACGATGCCAGAACACGTCTCTAGCCTAGAACCTGTAAATGTTTTGCATTAGATGACAATGCTCCATTAGGTAAATTGATGTTAATTTTAAGTTGAGCTTGCTTAGAAATTTTCCTTTCAAGGTTCACCACGTAATGTATTTTCAATTCCTAGAATGAAACTAATATGATAATAATTATTTCCATTCAATTTAACAATGAAAATCTCAGCTAAGAGGGATAGAGAAATCAAATTTCTTTCAATCAAAGAGCAAAGAGCACAATCTAATGCAATTTCCCTAAACTATTCCTATGAGCACACACAAACTTTTTCAATGCACATTGCAAGTTTTTCTTTTCGATTCCCTTAATGTTATGATGAACAAAAAAAGAAACTAATGCACATACAATCAATCAATATTTATACGAGAACGAAGACTTTACGACAGTTCTGTTTCAAAGGAAAAGAAGACTTTTATGACACTTTCTTTCAAACAAATATTAATCGACTATAATCTAACTTTGATGATGAATCAATAATGACAAAAAATATTTTAAGAAACATTAATCAATCAAGTCAAAGTAGGGCTAGCAAACGAGATACAAGCTTGGTTTCAGAGACGTAACTTTCATTGATCATTCAACAAGTAATCAAACATAAGAAATTTGGTGAAAAACCCTATCCAAAGGTGGGAAACTGACCCAAGGAGGATTAGCGCAGCCCTGAATGGGAGATAGTGTGCTTCAGAGAACTGTCCCTAAGCCAAGGGTGCTTTTGCAGTGCACTATGTCCCTCACAAGCCTACGCTGGTGACAACAATCCATTTCAAGAGGCAACTACACAGTTTTTGACGAAAATTCACTTCAACAAGACTGAAATACAATCAATGAAAGGGAGTAAGGTCTACTGGAATGTCTTAGGATGTGATAAGCTAGTCGGACAAAGGATTGTTCCCCAGTATGGTCGCCAATTTGTTATGAGGAATTTGGTATCTACGGATAAATACTAATTCCCTAGATAGTAGCTATATCTAGAACAACAGTTTAAAGCACTTTAGCCTTTTCCTATAAACAATAGATAAGACAAAGAGAATGAGAGGACCTACTTGTACTATTACTTTCCTCTTGTCTCCTTTTTATCGGTCCTGTTGCTCCTTCCCATACTTAACACGCTTGAGAAGTACCTGTAAACATCAACAAAAGACAAAGGACCAATCAAAGAAAAAGATCTATTGATTACAAGTAAATGGAATTAGATACATTCACACATATAAGCATCACATATCAAGATAAGTATATGGAAAAAGGTGCAAATACTTTGTTGAATAGAAGGAAGAATTACAACCATGAAGCCTTAATCAAAGTCACTCCTCCAGCTTTGGTCCCATCCACATCACATCATAAGCATGACAATCTGACAGCATAATGACACTTACAATAGTCTCAATTCTCAAACTAACATTATCTCGTTACAATTATCAAAGTCCAGCCCCTTGATCACTTAGATGAGTGCTCAATTTATAGGAATATGGAGGAGGTTTTATCATCAATGAGGGTATTGAATGGCCTTCCATACTTAGAATTAGTTCCATAGAGGAAGGGATGAGAGGATAGGATGTATCTTAACTCATTCCTCATCCATTTTTGATCTCATAGGAGACGATAAGTGTGGGAATATTCTAGAAGGCTCCAGAAGATAAGAATATTCCCCAAATCCTATGTGAATTTCACTCAAACTTGCCCAACGCAGGTCAAAGAGGGCCTAGGTGCTCTGCAGAGCACCCTGGCATGGACATAACTGCTCTGCAGCACACCTTTGCATGGGCCTAACTACGTTGGTCCCTCTAGAGGTCATTTTAGGATGTCTTTAGGCCATGAAACTATGTGGGAAGGAGGCATTCAAAAGGTTGACTTGTTTAGGGCATGTAGCAACTGAAATTAGGGTTTGATGAGACCTAAAACACTGATCTAGATGATGGGAGTGATGCGCCAAAATGGATCTGTAACACATCATAAAGATATGCATTAGACACATTCCCCAAGTCTTAAGCATTGTTTCCTTAGTGTCGTCACTATCGTCGCAAAGAGTATCTTGAGTGTCGCACTTGGAGGTAAGTGTTTTTATGTTGTCATTTCAATGAGGACATGTTGATAAATGCTTCATTATCGAGTAGTTGATCATCTATAAATGAGTGATCATGTTAAAGTCATGTTTTATTACCATTTCTTTGATATGTAGTCCCACACTTAGTCATTTTTTGCAATTCATCCTTCTTCAGTCAACCTCCCTGAATTGCGCATTATGCAGTCTCAGGCCTTAGTTAGCTTGTATTACCTCTTGGATTTATGCAATGCACAATCCCTGCCTCCAAGTACTACACAATACGCAGTAAAAGTACACAATTTCTACCTCTTGCCCCTTAAAACTACACAACTTAAGACTCTCGGTCAACCTCTTTCTATTCATTTCATAATCCAATTTTCAATCTGTCTCCCTGGCTCCTTGAACTACGTAATCTAACTTCCCAATCTCCCTCTAGAACTGTGCAATCATAGTGGGAAAGCCTGCCTCATTGTGACCTCAACTGTGGAATCCTGCTTCACGACTCTCCAAAATTGTGCATTTCTTAGTTGTAAGCCTTTGTCCCTCTCTCATGGCCTCTAGAACTACCCATTGTGCAATCCTTGAGCCTTCTTACCTGTCCAGTACCCAGTTCTTACTCAATCAATGATTTTCATAAATCAAGCTAGAATAGGATTTTTAAGACTGATTTCATCTTGTCATGAGTGATTTTTGGTTGCAGGTATTATATCTTAAAATGACAGGATGATGATTGAAGAGAAATAAATGAGGACAATGCTAGAAGACACTCGTGAAGTGGTAAAGACAGGTTGATCATTGAACAAGAGGATGAAGGGACACTAGTTTGCAATGGATGTTAGAAGATCAACATCATAGTGAAGAATCCCTATTTTCATCCCCTTGGAGGGTAAAGAAGAAGAACAAAGCAGATCTTTTATGAAGAATAAGTAATGTACAAACCTCTCATGAAGATTAAAGACAAAGCAACAAGAAGAACAACGTGGCATTGCCACCTCACCATTAAGTCCAAGTCATCATTATCCAGTTGTTTCTCATCACAATTTCATGTGTGTCCATGTGACTTGACACATTATTTGTAGATGTAATGATGTAATTATTGAAAGGAAAGGACAAAATGTAATGTGTGGAAGTCCAAGAGTCATATGTGGAATATGAAAAGTCACATAGTCATATATGGACAAAAGAGTCTTTAAGAAAAGTCCAAAAGTCATATAGAAGTCCAAAGGTCACATTAGAATTGCAAGAGTGATGAGGGTAACTCAAGAGTCATAGGGGATATGCAAGGCCATTCCTCTTGTTATAAAAGAAACCTCATAACTCAAGCAAATGACTTTTGGAGGTTTTACCTTTGGAGAGTTAGCCTTGGATTCTCTATCTTAGCATAGGAGAGAACACCATTCTTTGGAGAAGTAGGAAGTGAATTAATGTTTCACTATTGGAGCTAGTGGCTTGCTATTGTAACTTTGTACTTGGATATTTCACCTTATAGTTAGAATCTTGTTGAGCTTGTAGGTTTTAACCCCATACAGAAAATACCTGCATACAAATTCTAACAACAAAAAATAAACAATAGCAAGAGCATAACACATAAAACAAATATACATAGATTTTCCCCTGGATCCTAAAACCAAGACAACTAGCTTGATTTTTCATTATGTTTCTTTCAATTTTACAGTACATATATATACATGCTGAAGCATTAAATACCATGGACCGAAAACCATCGTGCCCAAAACCATGTGCGAAAACCATGCACAAAACCATAGGTAGGTTCGCCTCACCTAATATAGGGTCCAATTTTTTTTCCCCGGGGTGCTACCCCAGACCCTATAGAGGGGGCTAACTGCCCCCCTCAAATCCCCTGTGATCCACCCACTATGCAATCGACACAACGAAGGGGGGGCTCTGCCCCCCCTCTAACCCCCAGTTAACTAGGGAGGCTAGTCGTGGAAATAATATAACACAACACAACAATCTCCCACTTGTTGTTTTATTTCCACAGGGGGCCACAAGAGAGCTTAGTCATTTATCCAGCCTTGCAATGCCCATTGTTTCTCTACACCAAGAGAACTTCTCAGAGCTCACAGATTTTGTCAATGCATCTGCAATATTTTTCAAAGTGTCCACCTTTACTAGCAACACCTTTTTGTCTTCTATCATATCCCTCACAAAGTTATACTGAACATCAATGTGCTTTGTCTTTGAATGATAAGCAGGGTTTTTTTATAGCACCATTTATCACCCTTGGTATTTGTGATGCTTGGTTTATGGCCTAGGGAAACCCCTCCTTCCAGACTTGGTCCAAATATATTAAAAACATCGTTTTGTTCCCTGTACACTACTTTTCCCTAAGATAAAAGTGTGTACACGTGGGTTAGTCAATACCCAACCCACGTATATGTGTTAAAACACTTAAAAAATTAAATTTCCTTAATTATGGGCGGAGTTTATGGGTTTTACTTGTTGATTACCTCCTATTGCCCGTGGCCCAACTATTTCCCAACTAAAAAACTAATTGGGAGAAGTATAAATAGACTTCTATGGGAAGGCCTTAAGGAGAAGAAGAGATAGAGTTATTATACTGAGATTATCCCTGAATGAGTCTGATGTATCCTTGTGCTTCATGCACTTTCCCAAGCTTTAGGAAACCCTTGTTTCCTTGATTATATATATTTTCCCTCTTGTTTGAGATATCATGGTGTTGGTTATGGAAGAAGATTGTAAAGGC
Source organism: Pinus taeda (assembly GCA_000404065.3). Classification (NCBI taxonomy): domain Eukaryota; kingdom Viridiplantae; phylum Streptophyta; class Pinopsida; order Pinales; family Pinaceae; genus Pinus; species Pinus taeda. The sequence goes on from APFE030322576.1 coordinate 13,979, forward strand.
TGGGATAGGATGAATCCGAAGGACGGCTCCGCTTGGAGCCAGAAGAAGAAGGCTTAGGTGAATTCTCTCCATGTTATTTATAGATTACTGCAATAAAAGAAATGCTGTTTTGTTTCCGAAAATAACTTTGTTTATGCATCAAATTGTGTTGTAATTCATGTATGAATGTTGTTTTGATGTATAACTGATCATTATCTTATATGATATAATGTGAAATTTCGTGAATATGATTTACTTATATACTACTATGTATGTTCGAATTGAATGATTTTAAGGTCTAAAGAACATCAGGAGTTGCAGAGGGTTTGAACCCTGTGGGACCTACTCAAACGAAGGAAATTCGGGTACAGTTTCTCTTTCATAGTTTGTTTATATAAGCATTTTTCTTGAGTTGTATGAGTGTTTCTTTTTGTAGTCCGCTTTTGCTCTGTTGGGGTTCTAACCCAAAGCCCTAGGGTACTTATTCCTGTAACAGGTTCTTTTCCAAGAAAATTGCACTTTGGCTGTCACAGTCTATCCTTGTAACTCCCTATACTAACCCCATACTTGAACACAATATCTGCAACCAAATTGCTTCCTTTCTTGCATGAGTGGCTGCCATGTATTCTGCCTTTGTAGTTGATAATGCCACTACAGATTGTTTCTTGCTCATCCAATTGTCTGTTCCTCTAAATGGGTTAAACACATACCCACTTGTAGATCTTCTCTGATCCAGTTCTCCAGCCTAGTCTGCATCAATAAAGCCAAGAATATCCAAAACTCTATCCAATCATGGTATTCCTTGGTAGCACAAACCATAATCACTAGTGCCAGCAAATACTTGAAGACCCACTTCACTTTTTTCCAATGCCCCTTCCCTGGTTTTGACATAAACTTGCTCAATACTTCCACTGCATGTGCAATGTATGGTCTAGTGCAGACCATCGCGTACATCAGGCTATTGATTGCACTTGCATATGGAACACGGGACACCTCCTCTTCCTCTTCTTGTGTCTTGGGACACTGTTCAGAAGATAACATTACACCTACAAGAATAGGAACCTTCACCGGTTTACTATCTTTGCATATTAAACCTCTGCAGTATTGTCTCGACATACTTCCTTTGGTTTAACCAGAGCTTCCTCTTTGCCCGATCTCTTTTAATTTCCGTGCCCAAAATATAGTTTGCAGCACCAAGATCTTTCATGTTGAATTTGGAGGAGAATTGGGTCTTCAAATCCTAGATAATTTCTTTGTCGTTTCCAACCAGCAACATATCATCCAAATACAATACCAGATAAATAACACGGTCACCAATTAATTTTAAATACACACAGTGATCTGCTTTGCTTCTGGTGAAGCCAAGTCCTCATATAAATGTATCAAATTTCTGATACCACGTCCTTGGTGACTGTTTTAACCCTTATAGAGACTTATTTAACTTGCATACTAGTTCTTTCTTACCCTTCACCATAAAGTCTTCAAGTTGCTTCATGTAGATGTCTTCTTCCAGATCTCCGTGAAGAAATGCTATCTTCACATCCATCTGTTCTACCTCAAAATCAAAAGCAGCAATAATAGATAAAAGTAATCTAATAGAAGCTACCTTGGCAATAGGAGAAAAATATCACCAAAATCAATTCCCGACACCTGGGAATAACCTTTTTCTACCAACCAAGCTTTGTATTTCTCCACCTTTACTTCTGCATTTATCTTCTTCTTGAACACCCATTTTTTGCCAATGGGTTTCCTTCTATCCGACAACTCCACCAGATCCCAAGTCTCATTTTTGTGCAAAGTTGCCATTTCATCAACCATGGCCTCTTTCCAGAGTTTTCCATCCTCTGAATCTATTGCTTCCTTCACAGTTCTGGGATCTTTGTCAATAATAGATAAAGAAAAATTTGAACAGAAAGCAAATGGACTATACCTTTCTGGCTTCCTTCTTTCTCAAACTAATCTTCTCACAACCAGAGTTTGTGGCTCTTCATCTTCTGATTCCTCTTCTGTTGTAGAGTCTGATTCTGATTCGGAAACTCACCCAATTCTTCTTCCCATATACACAATTTTCACAAAAATCAAAATCCATAGAGCTATTAGTCATACCTTCTACCATACCTTTTCCATGAAGTATTCAAAGGTCCTTCTCTCCAATATGTCCAAGCCTTTGATGCCATAGCATGGTCTTTTCTCCAGAGATCACTAGATTTTCTACTCCACTTTGAGGAACCACAAAACTATTGCACCCATCAACAATAGTGCTACCTTGCAGCTTGTACAAAGTTCCAATCTAAACTCCCCACATCAATACCAGTGCTCCTCGAACCATCTTGCAGGTATCCTTCTCGAACATTGTTTTTACATCTGCATCATCCAACTTGCTTACATAAATAAGATTTATGACTAATGCAGGAATATGAAGAATGCCTAGAAGTGTTCTAATCCTTCCACCTTGCAACTTCAACTTGAATTTTCCGCGACCAACTATTCTAGTGTTCCTGTCATCCCTCAAGAAGACATCACCACCATCATATTTCTCATACTCACAGATCCACTCTCTAGGGGGAGTTAAGTGAAAGGATGCACCTGAGTCAATCAACCATGCCTCATGATCTACATGTGTACTTGAAGAAGCCAAGTACACATCCTCCCCTTCATCTAAGGTGGTTTTTGCCTCTATAGATGGAGCATCATCAGATCCCTTTCCTTTTTCAGGAGCTTTAGATTTACAGTCCCTTTTGTAGTGCGCTTCCTTTCCACATTTCCAGCACATCTTTACAAGTTTTCCTGGAGATTTAGGTCTCCCACTCAATGACATATTTTTGTTTCTTTTTTAGGACTGTCCTCATACAGACAAGGCATCACCATTCTAGATCTCCATACTTTTTCATCTCATCTCCTCCGTCAGTAAGGATGAGACTATTTCATTAAACTGCAAGGCAATTTCATTGCTACCTATTGCAATAACTAGACTATCCCACGAATCTAGTAGAGAACACAACAAATTGATGCACTTATCTTCATCTAAAATTTTAATATCAACAGATAAAAACTGACTTACCACAATATTAAATGTGTTCAGATGCTCTATCACTGAGTCTCCATCTTTTATCCTCAGGTTATACAACTTTTTCCATAGGAATAATTTATTCACTAGAGACTTAGATTGGTACAAAGTCCCTAACTTGTCCCATAAAGCCTTCGCCATAGCTTCCCTGATACATTCAACAATACTGAATCTGAGACACACAATCGTATTGTGCTCTTTGCCTTCCAATCCAACTTCTTCCCTTCTTCATCAGACACTCCTGTTGGTTTAGTACCCAGATCTACTGCAATCCATTGATCTTTATCCACCAACAAATCCTCCATCTTGAGTTTCCATAACTCAAAACTCTGACTATTAAATTTCTTGATCTCTATCTTTCCACTGCTCGCCATCTTCTTTTAGCACCATAATCAATCCCACAGATCTTCCACTGAACAGGGTCTATCACAGGCCTGGGTGAAACCCCTCAACAACAAAGGTGTCCCCTTAAAGCCAAAACAACCTTGATACCAAATGTAGGTTTTAACATTGTACAAAAATTACCTACTTACAAATTCTAACAACATAAAATAAATAATAACAAGAGCATAGCACATGAAACAAATATATACAGAGATTTTCCCTTTGATCCCAAAATTGGGACTACCGGCTTGATTTTTCATTATGTTCCTTTAAATGTTACAATACATATATATATACATTCCGAAGCATCTAATACCATGGAATGAAAACCATCGTGCCCAAAACCATGTGTGAAAACCATGCAGAAAACCATAGGTAGGTTCACCCCACCTAATATAGTGCCCAAAAAATTTTCCCTGGGCCACTGCCCCAGTCCTCATAGAGGGGGGCTAACTGGCCCCCTCAAACCCCTTGTGACTGTTGCGTGTGGAGCATGATTGTTCATAGGTCTTTGTTTCAGCCGGATGTATACCCCAGGAAGTTTGTACACCTCTCCGCACAGGGGGGTGCGGGGGGGACTTGTCCCCCCTACGGGTCCGGGGGCCACCGAGGGCTCAGGGGTAGCACCCTCGAAGCTAAAAACATATGTAAAATTGCCTTGTAAAAGTATAGTAATTTCTAGTCAGTCTAGGCCGTTCATTAGGCGGATGATCTGACGGTAGAACTTATGTTTAGTTTAGGTTTCTTTTCCCTAGAAGGCAACCCCTCTCTTTGTATGAGGGCATTGTATTGAGTCTGTGTAATATATGTGTATTCTCCGAGTGCGAAGCAGAGAGGTGAGACTGCGAGAGTAAACAAAGGATATTACAGAGGATCTGCTGTAGGCTGTGTCTCTTCATTTTGCTATGATACCAGTTGTTAAGAAATTTACTGCATAAATAACTACTGAGAGGAATAAATATAAAAATAACCAACAACAACCATAAACACATAAACAAAAATGTTCATCCGAGAAAGCCCCAAATCCGGGTAAAAACCCAACCTAATAAGATCTCATTATCATTGGCCAAAACCCTGGCCAATCCGACCAAGTGAGCCTTCACTTCTCACCTCCAGGTCTTGCATTACAATGAAGTCCTTCCAGCCTTTTATAAGCTCCATTACATATAATACCACGAGTAGAATACTATGGGTGAACAATACCATGTCCCTCAAAACCATCACTGTTTAACCTGGTCAAGTTTGACTCTATCCTGAGTCAAGTTTACCTAACAGTGACCCCCCTGTTGCGCAATCGGCACAATGAAGGGGGGGCTCCAGCCCCCCTCTAACCCCTCGATTAATTAGGGGGGTTAGTCGTGGAAAGAATATAACACAACCCAATAGAGCCAACACATTTGATGCATGTATCGTGAATATTGTAAGACTATTCTTTAGGTGTTTGTGTAATATATTTTGTTCACATGTACTAAGTAAATTGAACTACTTCATTAGGTTTGGCACTTATCTTGTTGAATGTGTGTTGTATTTTCTTTAATGTTCATTGCGTCTGTATGAACTATTTCACTAGATAACTAACAAATATTTCCTTGCTCTTGTGTGCCTCTCTTAGGATAGTAATATTACTTTCATTCTAAAGACTCACCCTTTACCTCCCTCTCGTGAAAGCCTCCTTTTACACAGTGCAATTGGTGTTTCACAGTGTCAAATTACTTGTTTGATTTCAAAGGTTATGTACATACTCTCTTATGTGATACATTGCAGCCAAGGAAAATATTAGAGTTATGTTGGCCAGGACAATACTCTAGATGGGTTCCTACTCCAAACAGTGTGAGGTCTAATTGGTACTTCATGTTGGGGAGACCCACTTTGTTGAAAAATTTCCAACACCATTAACAGTAGGTAGAGGACAAATTATCATTATTCGAATCTAGGGAAAACTAATCATTATCAATCATTTTGGAAACTTGGGTTAAGGAATTAAGTATATGTCCTAACACTAAACATCCAATGCAATAAAATTTTAATGTGTCGATGTTCTTCACCCTTACCAATTCATATCTAAGCAACAAAAATTAGATATGGGACTAAATTACTAATATGGATCTACACTAATCAATATGTACATCACAAAACAACACCCAAGGCTTTCTCAGGGGATAATGCCCCAATAATTTTTATGCACATTGTAAATTTCATTTGAGTGGAAAACAAGTCACATTTCACATATGCGTTTTTTCATTTTGATGTCATCCAAAGGATTGGTCTTCTAACAAAACTCAAAACAGGCCATAAATGTTTTCTTTACTAGGATGTTAACTCAATTTAATAATTCCATATATATACATAACAAGACCGAATTAACCATAATTAATATAATGTCTCAAAAATTATGTAAACTATTCGACTATCCCTTTTGAAGTGTTGCAAAAATGATAAACATAGAAACATATGAAATTGGAAAATAGTGATTATATTAATGGACTTGAGCATCCTTTGATTCCACCATTGACCAAACTCTAGCTTCACATTGTAGGCCTTATTTGGAGAGACAATCAACTTTAGTGTTGAGTTCTCTATATACATGAGACAAAGAAAGGGAAATAAAAATAGAATGCATTCTTTTCACCTCCTCAAATATAGGAACTAAGAACAATATTTCTACCTTAAATTCCCTCCTCATCCAATTTACAATCACCAATGAGTATCCAAAACATTGAATATTGGAAGCACCTTTATCTTCATATAGTTTGAAGTGTAGTTTCAAATATAGAAGCTAAGCATAGTTAATAGTAACCCCCCTGAAAAATATGCCTTGAACCCAAATATATTAATGTCACTAAAGGAAATTATTCCCCATCATCCACAAGAAGGATTACCTTAACTAGCTACATCAAAATTTCCCTAGGCCCCTATCTTATCAATATGCTCATGACAAATATGCCTCTAAGCAATGACCTTTGGATGAGACTTATAGTTAGCAAAGTTAGATTTTATTTGGGAGGCTCATTATAAATAATGATTATATCTATCCCAAAATAAGCTTCTGTTCCTAGCAAGCCAATTACTCATGGCCAATGTTAAAGTTTTTTGAATTCTTTAGTTTGGCTTAATTTTCCCAATTTTTGAAACATTATGTTATTGAATTTATTTTCATATATCCTCTAACCGTTGTTGAATTGTCCATTTCAACTCAAAATTCTATAGAATAGGCACAGGAGCTTATAGTGTGGTGTATTGTTTCTTCTAACCTTTTATCTAAAATACATCCATTGTGTCTTGGCTTATTCCTTTATAATTTTACATGGTGGTTTTCACCACCATTGAACATCTTTAGACTCGAGTCAATAATATAGATGGCTATATCCTAATCTAAGGGTATAGCTAGCACAAGAATTTTTTATGAAACCAATTCATACTTTACCTCAATTTTTTCATGATTAAATTTCAATTTAATTGTATAGGCCTCCCACATTACACCTTCAATGTCATACATGCTTAAAAAGATTGTTTTTTCCACTCTTGATTCTAGATAGGGGAGATGTTTGAAGCGTTTATGTGAGCTATACTATATATTCCCTTCCCTTAAAGAGAAGTGGTCAACTTTTTAGGAAGCTTATAGTCTTCTTGACATGTAATGGGTATTCTTAGGTGACATTTTGATTCATTATTCCACTAGAATAGGCTCAACATATTTTTGGATGATAACTTGATTCTGCACCCTTTAGACCTCTTGAGGGTCTAAAAATATTAGACATTGATCCATTCATTAAGATTGCAAAAGGCATTAAAGTGAATAAGCTCATAGTCCATTTCACAAAATGAATACACAATTAAAAGTGAATCAATATGAGCTTCAAATCCATCCCATTTTCTGAATCATAAGCCTTGGAGAGGTATAATTTCAGTATCATGGCTAATAATTTCTTTGATTTTATGTTATGCATCCCTTCTTGTGCCAATCTAATAGCAAGATGGATTTGCCTCCCATGTAGGAACCCAAATTGCTACTTGGAATTAGATTTAGAAATAAGCCTATTAATCCTCAAATAAATAATCTTAGTTATTATTGTGTATATACAATTGTACAAGGAAATAGGCTTGAAATCATCAAAGGAACCAAGTTTGTCATTTTTTCAAGATTAATACAATAAAAGTAGTATTAATCAACACCCATAATCTTTCCAAAATTGCTTTACCCCTCAACTACCCTTATAAATCATCTTCTATTAGATCATACAGACTTCCTTAAAAACTCCATTTCCTAACCATTATAATTATAATTCTTCTCCTTTTGAACCCTATGAAGAGCCACCTGTGTCCTTCTTCAAAATTTTCCTCCATTAATATCCCATTCTTTGGCTCATGACCAAATATAGGAGAGTAGGAACTCATCTTAACTACCTTTTTAATTGTTGTTCTATCCTCATATTATATATCTTCCCAAAATGGGCCACTCTAAAACCATCAACGTCTTTAAAGCTTTGTGCTCTAGTACAAGCATCTTCTTCAATCAATGTCTTTGAAGCTTTGTGCTTTAGTACAATCGTCTTCTAGAATATTCAAAATTGTGTTTATGTTTGTAATATGAAAATTTATGGGAACAATTCATGTTCTCATCACCTTTAGACAACAATAAAACCCTTCTCTTAATCCTCCATAGTGCCTCTTTATCTACACTATTTTTCAGTTTTAGTGACCCCAAATCTACTCTGGATTCCTCATTAGCAAAACCCTCTACCTTTCTACCAAAAAGTTTAGCAATTTTAATTTCAATTTATACCATGTCTTACTCTTAATTTCCATCTTTTAACAAAAACCCAATATGCCATCACCTTTTTATTTCCTTGAGAGCAGAGGAAAATTGTATTCCAATCAACCCCCTTAAAGAGTCATCAAAAGGTTTATTTTCAGCTTCAACTAGACTTCCAAAGTCTTCATCCTCAAAACACACATAGTAAACTTGAAAAGGCTTGGAGACTTGGATCCCTATTTTGCAAATTGAATGAAAATTGGCAAGTGATTTTATTTCCTGGTGGTTTAAACCCATTTTCTTATCCTAATTTAATCTCACATAAATTAATCATAAATTAAAAATCAATATAATAATCTGGCTACCATATCTTCCCCTATGCTCATGTTACTCTAAATGGGAACCATTCTAATGGGCTAGAGAACCACCAAACCAAACTCCTTTGTGTTATCAATAAAAAAATCAATCAGAGGATCATTTCTAGCAAAACTTCCCAAAATATCTACTCAACGATCGCCACCCACAATAGAATTATTTCTTAATTTTTTATTGAGAAAGCTTTATAAGGCCACCTTATCTTTATAGGGACTATAAATATTAACAACAATAAAGTCTTCCTTTGGCTCCAAAGAGGTGAGTTCAACTCCAATACTTGATTAAAAAACAATAGAGCCTCATAGATCTCTTCCTTTAGCTTGTAATCAATCCTTTACCCACATAATTTATGAAGAGGAAATCCAAAATTCTCATTGAGTTTTGATAACTATCTCATAATTTTGATCCCACGCCCTATTTTTTATTAGAATAGAACGTATGACTTTTCAACTACACTAATCTACATAGGGCATATTTTTTTTAAGGCTACTACCCTTTGGCATTGAAACCCATAAAAATCATAGGTAGCCCTCCTCCAAGTCTTGTCCTGCTTTAAGGACCCCTTACGATATATTCTATTTCTCTCATTATATTTATGTCTTAGATTGATCCAAAATGGATCTTGGATAAACCTCTAAGTCTAAAAGACTTCATATAAGAGGTTAAAGGTGCTAAAGGGCACAAATCCTTTGTAAATTTGAGTTGGATGAAGAAAATGGTCAAAGGCGGAGTTATATGTAAATGTCGCATCAGAAAGGGTTCAAAGGGAGGACTTAACGTAGGCCTTACGAATCCTCGATTGCGATCTCTGACATATCACATCGGAGGTAGGTTGCCATGCGATATCAGAACCTGGGCAAGCTAATAGAGCAATTGCGATGAAGCAGATCAGTGATCGATGATATATATATCACATCAAAGCAGTCCATGGGATGTTGTATAGGTCTCAGGCCATTGCGATTGAGATATGCGATGGCGTTGATCAGCGCTAACGCCGATGCGATGGGGCTGATATCGATACGCCGATGCAATGGGGCCGATAGCGATATGGGATACACCGATATCAACGATCAACGATCGATGATCGGTGGATCCCCAATATAAAGGGCTGTTGACATATGCGATTACGATTTGTGATCAGGGCACAAACCCGATAGGCTTATAAGTGCGATGTCATATCATTTGAAGTCTGGATTTACATGATTTCTTTGTATTTTCCCATGTATTGGGTGTTGGAAATAATACTGAGAGGGAGGGGGTGAATCAATATGAGCAAATCAATATAACTTTTTCATTTCCATACTCAGATTCATATATGCTACTTCAGTTAAGGGAACCCACGTGTACAGGCAACTGTGTTTAATGAAACTAGCGTATATCCAGTAAACTTATTATTTAGTTAATTCATTATATGTTGATCTTTAATCAATGCATCAGAACTTCATTAACCATATAAAAAGTAAACATGTGCAGTAAAATAGATCAGATCATCACACATAAGAAACACACATGAACACCATGATATAAGGTGGAAACCCAATGCAAGACAAAAACCACCTACTATCGTCTTCCTTTAATATAAGAAAAACTTGTTTACAATCTTGTACTGGCATAGGCTCATACCAGTACACAGGCACCCACTTGCAGAAGGCTACAAATTTCTCTCGTTCTCCAGCTACTACTGGAAGGGAGCTACAACCCCTAGCTCTTGTACTAGCCGATATGTTTACTAGTACTTATGCACCAGCCTACTGAAGGCTCCAGCCTTCACTCATTTTCCAGCTACTACTGGAAGGGAGCTCCAACCCCCTAGCTCTTGTATTGGCTAATATGTTTACCAGCATGTAGGCGCTGGCCTATAGAAGTTTACGACCTTCTCTCTTCCTCTAGGGACCATGTTTCATAAATTTTCATACTGGATACTCTTGAAGCACAACACCATAATCTAAAGGCCACGTTTCATCCAATATTCATACTGGACCCATCGACAACATTGAAGCACAAAATTAATACCCATCAACTACACTTGCATCATCAATCTCTGAATCACCCAACACTGAAACACTGAAAACCTGTCAACAAAACATAGTCACTAGAACACAGAACAGACCACAGAATTCTGCAACAACAACTAGATCCAACTGCAACTTCAAATATCATACTTCATACTATATACGCTACTCTGATGAGCCGAAATAGTGTGTATACGCGCTTTTACCGAAGGGAACCTACGTACATATCTGCAAATATTTACTCATAATTTTGCAACTATTCTAGACATCAGTCATACCTAGATCATAACATTTATACAATAAAACATGCGTCAATAATTCATATCTAGTCTATCCATGATCAAACCACATAATGATAATATATTCCAAGCCTTATGATCCCGATCCATCATCCATCATCAACCGCATAGGTGCATCCTTGGTTCAGATCCAACAAAGCATCAGAAACCCATAACCAACATACTAGATCTCACACTTCATTATATAGTCATCACTTGCACACTTGCCCATTTGCCTAATGATCTTCTTCTCCTTATATAGGTTTAGGCCTCTCTCAATACCATGGTCCAAAATCATGTAGGACCAATACCTTGGACCCAATACCTGGGTTGAATACCTCGGACCAAATACCATGGTCCAAATACCACAAACCAAAACTTAGTTTTCCAATATGTATGCGCCTTTCCTTCCGTGAAAGTGCGTGCCTACATTATACGTGCCTTTTGGTCTGCTAACCTGCATGTATATGTGCCTTTGTCACGATGAACATGCATATACCTCTTTCTGATCATTAATTCTTTGCTATTGACTTGTTGCACTATGATCTGTCATCTGAGTGAGTTGCCATCAAGTAAAACACCTGTATCATACCTGTATCATAATGCCAACAATCTCCCCCTTTGGACTTAATGGAAACAACCATACCAAGTCACTCTCCCCCTTTGACATCAAGGGAAAAGGGCAAACCAAGATATTCTCTTCCTTGATATACATTCTATTGTCCATACTCCCCCTGAGTATATGCTGAAATCTCTGATTGAGCTCCCCCTTTGTACATGCTGAGATGTACCAATTCGTCCATGCTCCCCCTGAGCACATATATAATTCTTTGATCGAACTCCCCCTTTGTACATGCCAAGATGTACCAATTCGTCCATGCTCCCCATGAGCACATGCAGAGTCTGCAAAAATATTTTTCAAAAGAATAACATGACTCTACAACTCAACTAAGTGAGTATGACCTTCCTATCACCAATGAACCATACATTTATCAATCTCCCAACCATGTGGGGATACACCATTTTTGACTCATCGACCCAACCAAGTGGGGATATTCCAAATGTTTATACATGACTAAAATAGACATTATTACATCATCCTCCCATGCATAGTGAGGGTACAAATTAGGTCTTTGCATGACCTTTACATCAAATGATATACATGACTTTTATAACAAAGACCAACAATCTAAACAAGACCATGATAGTCATCAACAACTATCATACACCATATATGATCTGCATCATAAACATTTGTCATCAGCGTCCAGACCTGTAACCTACAATACCATTCTTTTGACCAACCAACAATAAGTAGCAAGATGTATAAAAAGCATCATCACCAATGACTTCTAACCATAGTGCCAACAATGCATTATTTGAAGTATATGCTCCCCCTAAACCTGTGCCATGCCATCATCAAACCATGACTGAACCATATTAGACTTATTTTTCCTGAATCTGTTATGCTGCTTTTCTTCAGAACATCATATACGTGATTGTGCAGCATCTAACTCGCATATAGACGTGACTTCTCTTCATGGAACATGTGTATGAGATTTAGAACACTGAAGTTTCACACTTTCAACTCCCTTTGAGCCTATCATGTCTGTATACTCTGCTATGCCACATCTTTCTAGCTGTACTTCCTTTTTCTTCCATATCTTCAACTGTGATGATGTTTTCTCCTTTTGGTATGGTGCCCAAAATATTCTCTTGCATTCCTTTGCTATATGTCCAAGTTTGTTACATGCATAAAATCTCATATGTTTCATATTTCTTCTATAACAGTCAATGGATTTGTGACCTAACATATTACAAGCAAAACAATATCCCTTAAAGTACCTGGAACGTGATGATCTTTCTGTGTGACGGTCTTGGGATATTCTACTTCTGCATCTGGCTATCCAAGATTATGACATACATAACATTCAACATTATTCATCGGAGGAAATAATCATCTATCACTTCCACAGTTAGGAGCAAAAGATTTTCTTTGAAGAATTTCTTTCCTTGGTTGTTGATGGGATTGACCTCTTATCTCTTTGTTGAGTATTTCTAATTTTACATTTGTCTCACCTTGTGAGCTAGATTCACCTTCAATAGATTTATAAAAACCAAGACCAGTTTTGATAGCAGGCGACCTTTGACTACTAAGAATATCATCCAAAATCTTAGTACTGTCTTGAAATCGTAATAGTTTATCTTTTTCTTCTAATTTACCTTTCAAGATATTTACCTCAACTTGATGTTGTTCTTCCTTTTCTAGATATTGCTTCTTCAAGTCTTCTTCAGACTTTCTTCCTTCTTCCACTTGTTGCCTTAGTTTGAGAATCACATTTTCTTGTTCTTCATTTAGCTCCTGCAGCATTTGACATGCTTTGAAGGTGCATTCTCGCTGATCTTTTAAGTTGATAACTTCTTATTTATGGGTGCTCTCCCTTTTGTTAAATAGATCTTGTTGATCTATGATTTTATCTGATGATTCATTTGCTTGTTCATCTTTAATCTGAGGTCATTCAGAATCTGAATACTTGCTTCCACCTAATGGTGAGCTATCCCTGTTCCTTTGAGTTGTCTTCTTCTTCTGACGCGCTTTCTTTCCCATTGTTCTACGGATCTCCTTCAAGCGATCAAGCTTCTACTAAAGGACCTGCTCTGATACCAATTGCTGGAAATAATACTAGGGGAGGGGGTGAATCAGTATTAGCAAATCAACATAAATTTTTCATTTCCATACTCAAATTCATATACGCTACTTCAGTAAAGGGAACCCGCGTGTACACGCAACTGTGTTTAATAAAACTAGCATATATCCAGTAAACTTATGATTCAGTTAATACATTATATGTTGATCTTTAATCAATGCATCAAAACTTCATTAACCATAGAAATAGTAAACAGGTGTAGTAAAATAGAACAGATCATCACACATAATAAACACACATGAACACCATGATATAAGGTGGAAACTCAATGTGGGACAAAAACCTCCTACTGCCGTCTTCCTTTAATATAAGAAAAACCTGTTTACAATCTTGTACTGGCACAGGCTCATACTAGTACGCAAGCACCCACCTGTAGAAGGCTACAACCTTATCTCGTTCTCCAGCTACTACTGGAAGGGAGCTACAGCCCCCTGGCTCTTATACTAGTCGATATGCTTACTAGTACATAGGAAGACGGCATCATCAATCTCTGAATCACCCAACACTAAAACACTGAAACCCTGTCAACAAAACACAGTCACCAGAACACAGAGCAGACCATAGAATTCTGCAACAATAGCCAGATCCAACTTCAACTTCAAATATCATACTTCATATTGTATATGCTACTCTGATGAGCTGAACCAGCGTGTATACGCACTTTTACCAAAGGGAACCTGCGTACAGATCTACAAATATTTACTCATAACATTGTAGCTATTCCAGACATCAGTCATACCCACATCATAACATTTATACAATAGAACATGCGTCAATAATTCAGATCTAGTCTATCCATGATCAAACCACATAATGATAATACATTCCAAGCCTTATGATCCCAATCCATCATCCATCATCAACCGCATAGGTGCATCCTTGGTTTAGGTCAAGCAAAGCATCACAAAACCACAACCAACATACTAGATCTCACACTTCATCAGATATTCATCACTTGCACACTTGCCCATTTGCCTAATGATCTTCTTCTCCTTATATAGGTTTAGGTCTCTCTTAATACCATGGTCCAAAGCCACGTAGGACCGATACCTTGGACCCTATACCTAGGGTCAATACCTCGGACCAAATACCATGGACCAATACCAAAATACCATGGTCCAAATACCACAGACCAAAACTTAGTTTTCCAACATGTATGTGCCTTTCCTTCTATTAAAGTGCGTGCATACATTATATGTGCCTTTTGGTCTGCTAACCCACGTGTATACGCGCCTTTGCCACAGTGAACCTATGTATACCTCTTTTTGATTATTAATTCTTTGGTATTGACCTGCTGCACTATGATCTGTCATCTGAGTGAGTTGCCATCAAGTACAACACTTGTATCATACTTGTATCATAATGCCAACATTGGGTTTTTGGCCATACGCAATGCGATTGCGATATGCGATAGAGTGACGGACCGAGAGGATTATGGGGGGTGATTCTATATTATTTGAGTTCTGGAAAAATGCTCCATGATGTGTTTTTCGTGTGTTTTCTTGTGTATTTCCGTTACGAACCAGAATGCGTTGTTTCATGGATTTTGTTATGGAAATAGGCTTCCGGTTCATTTCCATTGGGAAACAACGAACACACCTATGCCATGCTATAAGCGAGTGTTTTTGTAATAGGGATGTGTTATGAAGCACGCAGAGCTAAAGAGCCAGGAAGGAATGATTCCTCATGATTGAAGGGACAGAGGAAGGAAAAACGATCGGGTGGCCATGCCCGCCGGTACCTTTCTATTTGTAAATGGATTCTTGTAATGAAACAGTCGTTCTTCAATGATGGAGGTGACTGTAACTGATGTATTACAAAAATCATAGGGAGATCAATTGATAGGGCTATTGAAGGTTGCTGAGATTTGCTTGGAGGTCGAGCGAACCACTGATAACACAGAGAGGCAGAGTTATGCTAGGGAGAAGTGCAGAGAAGCCCAAGAGGCTCAGAGATGCTTGAATGCTGAGTGTAAGCCTAGAGGAGGCAGTCTACAGAGTCGGTGTGACTCAGAAACAGAGGGTAACTTGGAGGTCAAGTGAAACCAGAAGCTTGCGAGAGCTAGAGCCGAGAGCCAAGAGCCAAGAGACAGATCCGAGAGCTAGAGCTAAGAGCCAAGAGCCGAGAGCCAAGAGCTAAGAGTCAGAGTTGAGAGCCAGAGTTGAGAGCCAGAGCCGAGAGCCAAAGCCAAGATCCAAGAGCTAGACCCAAGAGCCAAGAGGCGAGAGCTAGAGCTGAGAGCCCAAGCCGAGAGCCTGAGCCGAGAGCCAAGAGCCAGAGCTGAGAGTCGAGAGCCAAAGAGCCAAACAGCCAGGGATAAAGATGACATTCTAAGCCCATTGGTTCACTTGTAAATCATTGGAGTTGAGTCAAATACTTGTAAAAGAATTTAGACCATAATCCTAAAGAGCCTAATTGAGTTGATTAGAGCTCAAGGAGACGTAGCCCAAGATATCAGGATGAACTCATATTACATTGTTGTCTCATGTGTTTGCTTATTTGCTGCATTGTATTTACTATTATGTGTGTTTTACATTAGCGTAAGCAAATGTACATAAGCACTTGAACAGTCTAAAAAAAAACACAAGAATACACCTCTTTCAAGCACTTTTAATTCCACAAATTGTCAATCATAAGCATGGATCTTGGGAATATATAAGCTTTGGAGTGGGAGAGGTTCTTATAAGCTGACAAGAAGCCTTTAGGTCCCCATTTCAAATCATAGATTCACAATGGGATATAGATATTTTATAATTAGAGCCATCCTTTTGATTATCCATGCTCAAACCCCCTTCAATACCTACCTCTACTAGACCTAAGCCAATTTACTTGATCTCAAAGGATATGTAGATTGTTTTGAGGATTTTGAGGTCTCCCCAAAGGTGGAAGGAAAAGGAATTTTAAATTCCCCCTTAACATCCTTATTATTCATATCTATTCCTATCTCTTTATACACCTCTACCATTCCATGTGAATCCCCCAAGATAGGGTTAGTTGACTTTTCTTGTTCTAATTTCCAATAGTGACAACCTTATAAACCTCTAGGTTTGGCCACATTTCAAGAATTTCTCCTTCAAACTTAGGAGGAAGAGGTAACAAGTTAACACTTATTAGAAACAAGTAAGAATTAGATATTTTGTGATTCCTTTGACTTAATCTATTTAATTTTCATGTTCGTTCTCCTTTGTGAGTTAGCTCTAGGAGCACTTAATACTTGTGCTTCCTCAATGACTTCCAATAGCTTACTTAGTGTTATGGCCGCCCCTTTTGGCACTTGATCCAAATTTGGAGGATATTTCATTCTTAGGAAGCCTTCATCAAAGTTTCCATTAGTGATTCCAATCTTTTCCCTAGAGACATTTATTGCCAACTCTTTTATGTGGCTTGGAGTTGTAGTTTTTTTCCCCAGACCCTTTTTGTAATTTTGTATGCATAATCACTTACCAAGCTGTTATAAGCACAACATATTGCAATGAAATTGAATTCCCTTATATCTATCATAGTTTTTTCCAAGAACCCATCTCTCAAGTTCACCACATTTTGTTTTGTAAGCTTGGTAGATCCTTCCTTTTCATTAATTAATCAATAACCAAGTTACAACCACATAAAACAGGTTAGGTGGCCTCAAATTGCCTAGTGGCAAACCAAGTATGTTGGCCACCTAACTGCATGATAAGCAATCCAATAACAAAAAATGTTGAGTCTTTCTATCCAAGCTATATAAGTTTGATTATCATGTCCTCGTCCATATTCTATTTTCCTATAAGCATATATCACTACAAACTGAAAAGTAAAATCTATCTGCATAAATACTAATAAAAAATGACTAAAAGAAAACATTCTAATAATCCTTCTCAGCAGAGGCAGATTCGACCAGCACTAGATCTTTAGCATTGGAAGTAGGTAACTCTGTCTGTGAGAACAAAAAAGGGAAGTGTTTCTCCATGCAGTCAAGGCATCCTTCTTCTTTATGCATTTGAAATTATAGCTTCTGGAAATCCTGTTTGTAATTGGGAAAGTCTTGTACAGCTGTCGCCATGCTCACCGAAATTTACTCCATGGCCTTTCCCAAGAGACTTTTCATAAGCCAATGCAGATACAAGGTTTGCTTGAACTATGTCACTCACCCTTGAGTGTGTCCAGGGCCCGACATGAGGATTCACCAGTCTTCCATCTCTATCTCGGTCGTGCTCGCCTGGTAGTTCAAATTAACTTCCCATTCCTCTGTCAGTCTCCTAATCTCCTTGCTAGTTCCCTCTCTATATGTTGAGGCCACTTCATTCATAAGGTTAGTGACTGGATTTCTACTGCGTCTCCCTCCCGACAAGTTGGGTTTAGTCTCTTGTTCAACCACCTGAGGTCTCTTGCCTCGGTCCCGAGTCTTCATTTTTCTAGCTATAGCCACACAATCCCGAAGCTGGGTAATCAAATAAAAACTAGAAAGTCCTTGTGTAGGTGAGGATGTGAGTCTTAGAACCCCTCACGCCTAGGAAGGATTACCTCGTTGTGTACCTTCCATGACAGCAATAAACCAGAATTGACGAAAAATTATGCTTTGTCTTTCCACCGCTCACAGGCCCTACCACCCATTGAAGTCTGCCACCCTAATTGTGCATGAAATCTCGTACACCCTAAGTCATTTTTCATAACAAAAAAAAATTGAATTCTTGAACCTAATATGACCCTTGCAGATGCTTTGACCCAGGCTATGGGTGTGGAACCCCGACATCCAACCAGCCCCAGGCCCTTTAGTAAAGCAACCCAAAACACAATTTCCAAGCCCCTCATAACCAATTCCAGCGTTTTTGTGACCAATCCCCTAACCTAGGTAATGCAACACCACCTTAACAACCTTGCAAACTTAAGGGTGGCACATCCCCTCTATATTGACCTCGCAGGCATTTCGATGCAAGCCTTGGTTACACAGCCCCGAGAGCCAGCCAGTCATAGACCCATTTTCCAAACAACCTTCACCCAACAATCTGAGTCTGGCATAGCCATATCCAATTTCCTACCAATTCCCAAACCCCAGATGAGACTGCCCTGCAACAACAACCCCATAGGCCCTTCGACCCAGCCCTTAGATGTATGACCCCATAAGCCATCCAACCTTAAGAAAGAAAGCTTCAACATTTAAACATAAATTAACAGTATCCCAACACCCAACCCCCTGGTCTTCGAACCAAACTAGACATAAACATTCCCTATGGTTGACACCCCTACCCCATAGCCAAATTAACCCCATGCGGGAGAGGAATATTTCATAGTGAATTGATATCGAAGAGGTGCCAATGGGGCTAACTTTCTTATTCCAGAATATCAACACCAGAAAATTACCTCAACCCAATTTTCCCCCATGCGCTAGCCAATTTCCCCCATCCAAAACCCAAATACCAAACCAGACACAGGGGAGCATGATGGAGTGGAGGAAAAAACTAGTTACATATCCGATAGCCTTCATTTGGAGCTGATGAAACCTCTGTTGCTTCTAGAGATGTTGCACTGAACTATTATCAGAGCCCCCCTGCCGCAAACGCTCTACCAGACTTGCTTGGCCGCGGAGATTACCCACACCCTTCTCACTATATTCGCCACCAGCCATAAAACTTACCCAAAAACCTCTGCCACCTTCCTCTGTTTTGGTAACCTTATGCATGCACAAGGCCACTTCACCCATCGTCTCGACCATTTGGGGGGTAGTGGCATTGTACCTTAATGCACTCTTCATTAAAATTGTCTTGATGGGGCTGCCCTCTAGCTCGCACCCCAATCAGGGGTCAAGTCCACCACATTGAGAAAGTGCACAATAATAAAATATTTATAACTAAAACATATTGTTTGCCTCCAAAAACATGCCAATTTTTTTCCCTATGGACCAAAAAGCATCCAATAACTATAATTCCAAAGGAAACCATGAAAGCTTCATCAAGATAGGTTGTAGTGGTGAGCATTCAAAACAAGGGTTAGAACATGAGATTCATTTATTCAATGATAGAGCTGAATTCACTTACATTGATTGAATACCTAATATTCATTGTGCATCCTATACTAAAATATGAAATACTGAAAGATAGCTAAACAAGGAAACCTAGTCCTTTTACATGTTCATTTTTCTACAAGGTGTGTAGTAGAAAACAATTTTCTAATATGATAATTACTACCTAATGATCTTCAAACAATTTATCTCATGCCACTAGTATCATTGAGAAATTATACACATAAAATCTCACCAATGCATTAGAAACAATCAAACCTAGTGAAATTCTAACAAGACAAGTTTAGTAAAAACTAGTCAAAATTAACATTGGTCAAATTGCAGCTTGTGATCAACCTCGGCCCTACGGTCAACCCACACGTGCATCCCTGTGACTAGTTAGACTAAGGTCAAATCAACACATGTGAACTGCAGTCAATCTGAGGTAAAATCACTTAGTCAATGCCCATTTAACTCGGTCAAATAGAGAAATAACTCGTTCAATTGTTCCTCCACATGTGCGACCAAGAGAGAGAGAAAAATATGATCTAAAAAACTGAATTTTCTTGCTCATACTTGCTTTCTTCAATTTTTTTCAAATCAGGCATCACGGTGCCTATTTATATAAGTTGAATGGGGTGAAATGCCTCAAGGGACATGCCCCTTCACCTTTTTGGGTTGACTTGACTTCATAGGGCAACTTGATGCTCTAAAATATAAATTTTAATTTTAATTTTCTTAGGTCAACTTAGAGATCTCTTTAGCCATTGAGGAATACCTCCAAATGCTACAAAAATATCAACACTCCCTCTTCGTGAGGGAGTTATTCTCCTTAGCTACGACATATTTTCCCTTAGTTGAATTTCTGCTCACTAATACATATAAGACTAAATTTTGAAGACATAGTTCAATGGTATGGCCCATATTGTCGCATAGGTCAAGAAAAATGTCATTTTCTTAGATTTTGTTTGTGTAAAGTCCCCGTGTTCATAAAAATTCCATTGGCATATTTCTAGGGAGTTGGAATTCTAACGGTCAATTTCTAGGTTGTCAAGATTTAGACGACCTAGAAATTGGTCGTTGGACTTCTGACGATTGTGCATCGAAATTCCAATGACTATTTCTAGAGATGGAATTTCTCTTTCGATGACTATATGATGTCCCATATAGTGTCAGAAAGCCAATGAAAAATATATATGGAGTCAATATTCCAATGACCATTTTGGTTATTGGAAATGAGGACATTGATGATGGCGCTATAATTGTTGATTGTTTCAATGTCATTTTTGAACCGGATGACATAAATATTGATTTGTCGGATGAAGAAGAAGATTAATTATGTAACAATGTTGTAATGTATGTTATGTGTGTTTATATATTTTCAGTTATAGATTTGTCCTCTTTCTTTTAACTTAAATATTTTTTTCTTAATAATTTATATATATGCTTGATTCTTACTATGTTGCTTTCAGTTAGTTATATTAGATAAATTGGGTATGGGAATATGAGAATGATGTGATGGGGGGGGGGGGGCGGCAATGGCTTCCACCTTCACATGGTTAGCCAAGGGCTTCAGTAGAAGAATATTATATTATTCTTGAAACCAAGAGAAGCTCATTATTTTCACTGATCTCAAGCTTGTTGTCACAGCCAATAAATGACATAATTTATTATATATCTCTCGTGCTCTTGCTTCCAATCTCAAAATATATGAGTGATCACCATGAATGCAAAAATTATGGCTAGGAACTGATAATTTACACATATATCAAGCTTAATTTTACCAAGTGTCTACCTAACCTGACTAAGGTCCAATCCAATGCTTAAAATTTACTAATTATTAGTGGTGGAAATGATGCTCTAATTAATTAACCTTACAGAGTGAGCTATGAATGGGGCCAACGTTGAAACTTTTTCAAATTGTGCTCGTATAGAATGAAAATTGACATGGCTATAGTAGATGCATGCATTGATGATGTGGGAGGGTTTCCAAACTCAAATATGACTCACAGGGAGAATTCAAAAAACAAGGAATATCACCCAAATTTCGCCATTGTGCTTCACTGTGAACAAGGAGAAAGAGGTATTTGTAGAGATTTGTCAAATATAAAACTATTTTTTTTTCAATTGTGGTTCATGGTCACTGAGTGGCCACTACATCCATGGGTAATAATATTAGCAAATCAACCCAAATAGATATACCTATCAGCCTATCTAGTCAGGCATAACCCCAAGGGCATTAAGGGGATTTGACCCCGTGACCTCCCAATTGGCAAAGTACTTAGCAATGGGAACTTAACCATTGAGTTATCACTTGGGGTTAAAACATTAAACTATTATTATTTTATTGTATACTTTATTATTTTTGATTATATATTATCTTCAAGTTTCACTGAAATCAATTATTCTAGAGGCGCCGCAAAAAGTCTCTTGAAACAGCTCACCCACAGTTGAATGACTTTGTGAATGGGGCTCAAACATTTTGAATTTTTTTTTTTTTTTTTTTTTTTTTAAATTTTTGCTCGTATGCACTAAAATTTGACATGGATATGGTGGATGCATTCATTAAAGGTATGGTAGGGTTTCAAGACTCAAATATTATTCAAAAAAAGAATTCAACAATAAAACAAAAAAATTATAGCACAAATGTGAAGGAGATGAAATTACTTATTAGTATTTTCCACTTGTGGGCCTACCACGACTAAGGACCAATCCAATGCTTAAAATTTACTAATATTTAGTGGTAGAAATTATGCTCTAATTAATTGACCTCACACATAGTGACCTATGAATGGGGCCAACATTGAATTTTTTTACATTTTTGCTCGTACACACTGAAATTTGACATGGCTATAGTAGATGCATGCATTGACGGTGTGGGATGGTTTCTAGTCTCAAATAAGGCTCACACAAAACCACAAACCCTAATATGTTGCCATATAAAGAACAAAAAATCCTTCTCACCAAAAGTTAAAATAGGTCTTTGATTTTAAAAGAGGTATTTAATTTTTCATGCCAAGGGCACACAATTCATGTTTGTTTGATTTTTGAACTAAACTATGATGAGAATCGAACAATGACAATTTTTTAGCCGCATAACCCACCTAACCTAAGGTCCTTTCTCCATGTTGAATCCCTTGTAATCACGAGACAAAACCACTTGGCCTAAGGTCCTTTCTCTGTGTTCGATCCCCTGTAATCGTGAGATGAATAGGGTGCATTGAACCTACCTACTTGAGCATCGCATCAGGGGAGACAACAAAAGGCTAAGAGAAAAATGGTAATGTCAATGATACCCTAGAATTTCTATGAGTATTTTAATACAAATTTTGTTTAATTGAAATTTTATTTCTCTTACAATCTCTAGTAAAAGAACCCTTTACACATTTACCATACACGCTTTATGCCCTTACCCTTTGATTTTGATTACAGTCTTTGGTAAAAGAACCCTTTATTCCTTTATCATTATCTCGTAGCCCTAGGGGTCCGGGTACTAACTCCTTGCTCTCAAATAGTCCAAATCCCAGACATATCTGAATCACCCCAATTTGGGACCAAACATGAGCAACACAAGCGTGTTGTATTTCATTGTGCCTCAAGGAGACTGTAGATATCCCTAGGTTTAATACTGACAAAATATCTCACCATTTTCCTATTCACACAAGAAAAGAAATATGAGAACTTACCATGAGTCTATTGATATCCCTAGGTTTAATATTGACAAGCCATTTCATTAACTACCTATTCAAACAAGAAAAGAAATATGAGTTATACAACACTGTCTGAGATGTTATGGTTGATTTTATACTCATAATACCCTACTTATGTAGTTGTTGGGTAGGTAATTATAGATAAAAATTTCAAGCATAAGTTTTATGACTACAAAACTAGGGAAAATAAAGTATTTAACTTCTTTGTAATAGAGTCCTATTTTGTGGCATGGAAGTTAAAGTCCTGATCAAGATGTTATTATGTAATTTCTCCCTATAGATAAAATCAAAGAGAAAATATCAATACTATTATTGATATCCCTAGGTTTAATATTGACAAGCCATTTCATTAACTACCTATTCACACAAGAAAAGAAATATGAGTTATACAACACTGTCTAAGATGTTATGGTTGATTTTATACTCATAATACCCTACTTATGTAGTTGTTGGGTAGGTAGTTATAGATAAAAAATTTCAAGCATAAATTTTATGACTACAAAACTAGGGAAAATAAAGTATTTAACTTCTTTGTAATAGAGTCCTATTTTGTGGCACGGAAGTTAAAGTTGTAATCAAGATGTTAATATGTAATTTCTTCCTTTAGATAAAATCAAAGAAAAAATATCAATATTATTATTGAAATCAAATTCTTGGAATTGTCACATTGGCTACTCACGAATAGTAGATGAATTACTCACTTTAAGTAGATATTGAGTTTGATGACATTATTATAAATTTAGAAATAGATTCATAGGAATTCTCAATATACATGCAATAAAATATCACAAATTTGTGTTTAAAAGAATAGGTTCAAGATGTCATCTTTGGAAAGAAAAACAAGAGCAACACAATTGCAAAAATTGGACACTACGAGGCTACATAATTCACACGGGTTTCATGTCAAACAACCTTAGCCAACTTGAATGGTAGGTGTAGCACTAAAGGTAATAAGAAGTTAGGAACAATAATCTTGCCAATGGACCAAGGCACAATTTGATAGTGCCTCTAAAGAAAACCATGAATGTGTGTGAGTTAGAGGATTTTCAAGGACCCCATGCCTAGATTGTCTTCTTGTATGTGTTTTTTATTTATTTTTATTTTTGTGAATTTTATGGAAAAGTATAGAAGGAGATTTATGTTCCTTCTATCCTTCGCTTAAACAAAGATAAGAAGTGTGTAGGACTATATTCAAATGAGAGAAATTATTGCTCTTCAACTTAGAGAAGGCTTCAGTCTAGAATTAGATCAGGCTCTTATGCTACAAATACTTGTCATTCATTAAAAGCTTTGATCTTAGACAATGAAATCAGGACTTGAATATTTTATAAATTTGACCTTTTTTCTCCTTGGATGCTTCAATTTGTTCTTGGATGATAACTTAGATAATGAATTTGCTGCAATTCCAAAACTTATTGTAGCTTCAAGACTATATTCACAAGTGTGTCCATAGAATGCCTTCTGATTGTCCTCAAACCATCCTCAAATCATAGAAAACACAAAACCACAGTAGCTCACATACCCATAGAGAGAATGCATTACAGAAAGAGTATATTCCACAGAAAGTATACTGCCACAAGAACTCACATATCATAGAAGATTGTAGCCTCAATAATTAATCTTCCACATACAGATATAGCCTTAGACATCTCTAAATATCTTCGTCACAGAAGATTCACACATTGCTTATCAAATGGAGGAGTAATAATGCCAATATATATACATAGCACATTTTGATGGACACTATATTATAATAAAAGAAGGGCTAGGCTACGTTCATATAATATGAATGAGTCACTTATAAACAACCATCTTAATGGAAATTTTTAACTCTCCATCAAAATTCATTGCAGCCATCCTAAACAACCATTCTTCTGCTCATATAATGTAGCAAAGAGTAACTATAAGTCAACTTTGCTTCTCCAAAGTCTCGAGTCACTACTTGAACTCGTGACCTGATTCTAGTCTTTCTTGTGAAGGCATGAACCTACATGCCTTCCTCTAGGGATGCCAACCTAGTAAATACCTGAAAAAAATCGACAAAAGTAAACTAGTTTAGCTTCACACCAACCTTATGTATTTGACAAAAGAGATCCAAATATAGCTACACTATCAATTGGTGGACCACAGAAAGGCACAAGAAAGACATCAAAATATGATAATCAAATATTTAGCTACTCTAAATATTAAATGGTTGGAAAGATTGTTAACACAACAAATCAAAGAAGTTGAATTAAGATGTTTTAACTAGAATGCAAATTTCTTGTTGACTAAAGGATTTAAGGGAACTCATCACTTACATAATGTGAGAAAAAATTACTTTGTCTTGATTATTCAATCAATTTTACAATTTTACTAGAATTTTTTTTCACTACTTCCAAGAATATTTAAATTAATTGAAATAAGTTTTCTTTTATTGAAATATGTAGTCTAAGAGACATCACTGCAGTGATCTTGATTAGTTTGATGAGGATGAGTTGTTCATTTCTCCCAACCCAATCACAACAATCAATAAACTTGTGGTTATAATGAACAAATAATTTTTCTGTTTAATTCACATTATAGATAAAACTCTTGAGATTAATATAGGATCAATATCTCCAACCAAGATCTTTAGAGATATCAGGTAATAACCATATTTTAAAGTGATTTTTTTAATGTCATAAGTTCAATTATGGATGTTTAGTTTTTAACTTTTACATTATCTAATCGAAAAAGCATTTTCTTTCTTATATAGGATTTTTTGTCAAAGATACCACAACATATGACCACCACAAGCCAACTTTCAATGGTAGAGAATGTCATACATGAGGATCCTCTAGCAGAAGAGGAGCACAAGGCAATAATTCCAATGGTGTTGACTAGTGTATGAGGCAAATTATTACATTGCAAAGGTATTTTTTAGTATCAATGAACTACTTCAATGATATTTCCTTTGAATGAGTTATTTGAATCATTGGGTAGCCTCACCTTTTCTTCATGTAGAAAGAGGATTACAATTAAAAATGTTTAATTGAAAATGGTGGATTAATTATAACCTTTTTTGTTTCAACTCCAAAGCATGTAGAGGATGAGGTTACACAAGAAGAGGAATATATGACCGCATCTAAAACCATTCCTCTTGCCTCTGCTACTGAAGCAGGTAAAGAAAACTCTAATGCTATTTTTATTAATGAAATACTTATCATAATAATAACAAAAAATATCAATTTAACATTTCTTTCTTGTTACAGTTGATGATCCACCCCTCTAGCGACAACCTCGATGACATCATGAGTACATGATTAGGTCGTTAATGGGAGTTATTAAAGGCATAAGAACTTAAGTGGAAGAATAAATTTATGAAGTCGTTTCTAAATTATTTTCACAAATAAAGAAAAAGAAAAATAAATGATTGTACTAGTTATATCATTATAAGCATCACATACCATATTATGAAAACATATTTTTTACGATTAAATTTATTGAGATGAAGTATTTTGTGTCTATGATTAATGAATGAATGTTTTTAAACTTGATGGTATGTTCTACGCTTGGAACAACTAATTCAATGTCATATTAGCCCAATAAAAACTTTACTTCAGATCCCAATAACAATCACATTAAAACTTCAGATCATCTATGACAATAATTGTAGATAGAACATAAACAATAAGTACAAGAAGATATGATATGATAAGTGCATTGTGTAAAATGAAAAGTTTAAAGTGAATTATATGCTCAAGATACCCAAGAGACATGTATCTTTGTAAATTAGATCACATATATTTTTAAATTAAATTCTAGTAAGTTTACACATGTACATTTATACCCATATTTTTCCTTATCCCATCTTTTACGCAAATACTTTCTTAAATTATGGTGGGTACTAACTTATGGTAAATATGTTATTTACATGAATATGAGCTATTTTCAACGAATGGTCATGTCCTTAGAGACATGACTCTTCAACACTAATTATTACTTAATTATTCATTATTTATGATTGTTTGTTTATATATACATATATATATTCATAAAAGGCTTCTAGGAAGGGTAATTAGCCCCTAGTTGCACTCTTTAACATAATTATATCTTTGCGGCGGAAATTTATTTTACCAATTTATGGTTTTATTTGAATTTGCAGTGGACAGATTTTCTTCAATGGGATTTTTGAACTGTCGATGTCCAAGGGTTGGTTTTTTTGGTCAAAGACCTAGGCATCAGAGAAACTCCTATCATTTTGGTAAATGTGAGGCTAAGAGATGGATCAGGGAAGGTCTGACAAAAGATGTGGCCAAAGGCTGGAATTAAAATGTGGCTCTGATACCAAATGAAATGAAAAATAGCTCATTTACTGAGAAATATCCAGCATAAGAACAATACGCTAAAATCCATATAGGACAAATCTTTAATAATTGAATAACGAATATGAGATAGGTTGATGCAATGCCATGTAACACTGTATTTATAGCATTGACTAGTGACAATGCTTTATAGGTCATATCTTTTTGTTTGGATGTGTCATTTAATTTATCATTTATTATTAGTGTTATTTTATTACTATCAATAGTTTATTTATTTGATATATTTATGTTCATTAAACATAATTACCCCATCTTCAACCACAAGTTAGGGCTTAACTTTCTCTTTGTATAAATAGTTATTCCCTCTCACAATCAATTGTATATATCAATCAATCAAATCATATCATAATTTTGGAGTTCTTCATCAAATAATCTGGATTTGCAGGTGCAACCCACTCTTGGATGTATAGTTGCCGCCAATCCTCACACTTAATGACCTAAAGAAAATAATCTTACATTTCCTTCTAGCAACTCTAGTGCAGCAGTAAAGGAGGGAAAACAGAAGTATTGACAATTGGCTTATAAATCATTCCAACGAGAGCCACCCTCATGCAATATTGAGAAGTGGTAAGGAATATGCAACCACTTGGAATTTATAAAACTTAAATTAATCTGATTTAGTTTCACTTCCACTTGGATTTTGTCATAACAGGAAGAGTTCTAGTTTTGTTACTTGGCCCAGATTCATGACAAGAGTGTACCAAAAGCATAGGATAAAATGAGTATTCTATAAAAGGTATAACCCATTGTGGACATTAGAAACAAACACTAAATAAACAAGGGAAAAGAATGGGCATTGATAAAAAGGGCTGGAAGAGATTGTAAAACTAAAAGTAGGTTCCTATCTTGTATAGGATTAATAGTGTCGTACACATCATTACTGGAAAAGGCATTTATGGCTAGGGAGGAGCATAACGAGATGTTTGAGCTGCCAAGCACATGACAATCTTGTGTGTTTCCCTGCAGCCAATGACAAGTGTTATGCAATACCAACAGCCAAAATTTATGCATGTCTTTACCTATTATTTGATACAGAGAAGTGCTTCTCAAGTTCTTTACTCTGATAGTGGTAGGGT